>JAQFZU010000185.1:0-40322 GCA_034696185.1 Henia vesuviana | reverse complement strand
TGAGTGACTATAAAATTATCATTTTAATAGTATTTTTATTGCTTTGTTATTTAGTGAATCCAAGTTCTAACAGCTGCAGTCTAGTCTATTCATAGGTAAATGGCTTTCGGTCTAATTTAAACTAATTTATAATTTATAACATGAGAAAGAAAAATAATTATGTCAAAAATTGAGTTTATCTCTCATTCTTATTGAAAATTATTAGATGGCACCTTTCAGCATACTCAAGTGCATACAGTATCTATTTCCTGGAAACTATTGCTTAAACTCAAATAGGAGTTCAATGTACTAAATTATAAAAATTCACCAAAATTTCCTCTTGTTTTAAGTTTATTGATTAAATTATATTTACTTAAAGATAAATAAAACTTGTTTTAAGTTTATTGATTAAATTATATTTACTTAAAGATAAATAAAAATGGACTTTTAAAAAAAAATTACATTATCAAATAATCATTGAATTCTTGTCAATTGACATTAACAATTTGATATCACATTAAAAACGAAGAGAAAAAGTAAGATAAGGATATATTTAATATATCTTTTCACTTGGAACTATTTTATTAGCGTTTTCCCAGCGCATGAATTAAAAGCAATAAAAATACAAAGCTTTCTTTATAAAGAATCAATATTTGCACGTTCCACTGATATTTACTGACGTCATCCGAAACCGGTCAAAACAAGTAACATAATTTTATACGCTATTCGGTCATCATTGCGGGATGTGATTCACGACACCTCACATCCTTTCCCAAATTAATTTGACATTATCCTAACATCCATTTATCGACAGCTTTAATTTTTACTTTAAAGTAAGCCATACATAATAATAATTTATCGGAGACAAACACATCACCGTCTCGAATCTACGCATAACGGAATCGGGCAGTTAAAAAGTAGTGCACAGTCGTAGTCTGAAAATTTACACTGACAACCTTAATGAATATATGATAGACTTTTTTCAATCATCAATATACTAATCGTTGTTATTTTGTTTCATTACAGCTTATAAAATGTATAGCTATGAGTGAGATTGTTATCGGACTTGGGCTAACTGCAATTGGCGAGTTGAGCTCGATTAGTAATTGACGATTGTTTAAAAAGGGAGCGAGGGCGAGGTATTCGAGGAAAATCGAAAAAGGAAGATGGTAGAATTGCTTACAACACCCGTCAATATCTATTTACCTATGTTACTATCCGAACGGTTCATCATGACTAATCTCAGCTGCTTCACTAACTGTACACAACAAGATTGTTGCTCTGGTCACGGCGAATGTGATAATGGTACATGTGTATGCGAAGTACGTATTGAAATATTTAATTTAAAAAATTTTTTGATTTTATTTTATTTAATTTTGTTTTATTTTTAGGTTCAATACAATGGTGATTCCTGCAAAGAACCAAATTTTAGCTATTTCGTTGCTTTTGCTACTATATTTTACGTCATTGGTGCTGTTTCGTTAATTCAATTGGTAAATTTAATTACATTTTATTGTCAATTTAATGCTGTTGACAGTAAAAAATTATTGCGTCTGGTTTGACAACATAAAGTTTTAATTATTTAATTTAATTTTTTTTTTTTAGTTTGTATGTATTCGATCTGAATACATTAAAATGAAGACCCCGATGTGGTGGAGAGCTTGTCGTGTGACAACACCAAAGGCTCTTTACATGTCTATTTTTATTGCTTCTTTAATAAGAGGAATTTACTTTTCATCATCGGTTTGTTATTTTTAATTTTGTTATTTTTTTTTTCATTTTAAAGTTGATTTTCATTTTCCACAGGTTAGAAGACCACCACTTTGGGCATCGAATCTTCTTTCTGCGTATTACACTTTCCTATTGACTGGTGCATCACTCATCGTTTGTTTTTGGGCCGAGGTAAGCATAATCGATCAATCTAAAACTGATGGAATAACAATGGAATTTGATTTGTTCGAAACGAACCAAAATAATAACTGTTATTTAAGGTTATTAACAATATTTTAGAGATTGTAATTAAGATATAAATAACAAATAATAAGGAAAAATATTTATTTTTCAAGCATTTGCTTATTGTAAATTCACCTTGAACAAATTGAGGTTATTTTTTATTTAAATCGCAATTGAAAAGGGTCTTTGAACGCTTATTTAAAATATAAAATAATTTTTTTTTTCTTTTTAGATATTTCATCTGCCCAATGTTCGATGGGATAAACCTCGTTTTCTTAGTAAATCCATTATCGGTTTTCTAACATTTAATTCGATTACGTATTCCGTTCTGTTAGCGGAATTAATTTTGAGTCAATATTCAGACCATTTAGCGTTGGAGAGAGTAAATTATAATTTATAAAATTATAAAAATTAAAATTTTAATGATAATTCGCAATTATTTTTTTTTAGAATTCATTAATACACATTTTCAATGGATGTTACGCTGTTTTGTTATTTATCGTTGTGATTTTTTTTCTATTTTATGGCGTTGAAGTTTATTTTAAGGTTAGTAATTTTTATTTAAATTTGATTTTGTGATTTTAATTGTTTTTTTTTTAAATAGATTCGCGGTGCATTTACTTCTGGTCCTGTTCGTTGTATCGATACAGCACAATTACATCAGTCACGATTTGGTCTTATTTTCCAGGCTTGTATGCTTATGATAACCGTTTGCTTTTTCTTTTCGGAAATCTTGGGTCAATTTTGGAAATACAAGTGAGAATTAAATTAAATTTCCTAAATTTCAAATAAATAATTTTAATGTATTTTAGAGTCCCAGTTTTAAGTCGAAACTGTCACGATGTCATGTTCAGAGTAGTCGAATTGGGAGTTGCATTATGGTTCCCATGCGTGCTATGGAATTGCATGAGGTAAAAAGACTTTTGAAACATCAACGAGCGATTTAATTTACATTTATTTTATTTAGTCCCGAACAATTATGGATCGTAAATCCAAGAAAAATATTGAAAAAACTCGATCTCGATCGTCAACGTACCGAAGCCGAATCATTGGTTCACGAAAAGAATAAAATCGAACTATTGAAAAGTGGGAACACACCGAGCCAAACAGGATCGTTGGAGAAGTTTCCCGAATGTTTTATTTGTTACGATTCAGAACGTGAAGATCCAAGCACATTAATTCAACCCTGTTTGTGTAAAGGGGATGTGGGAGTGGTTCATCACGATTGTCTGAGGAAATGGTTAGTCGAATCTGCCGATAACCCCGACAGTTTACGTTGTAAAGTTTGCAACGAACCGGTATGATATTTAAATTTAAAAAATAAAAATTATTTTAAATTAATTTATACAAATTTCAGTACGAATTAGAACGAGGTCAACCTTGGTTACCAGCTGGGTTCACACTAACCAGTTGGTTATACACAGCTTCAATAGTGACAGTCATGTGCTCGTCGGCTGCAGGGGCTTGGACCGTAATACAAATATACGAAGATCCAGGTTTAAGGATTTTAGCGGTGGGATTAGTACTGCTCGTAGAATACGTTTGCTTAAAGTATGTATTTGTTTTTTTTAATAATTATAAACAATTTTTCTAAAATTAAATTTTTTTTTTTAAAATTAGATTTTTAGGATTTAGTACTGTCAATGCGTATCAACGTGCCAAAGTATCAGCAATTAAAATCCTCGGTCGAAAATTCGTTCAAATTCAACCCTGCTCAAACGAACCTCTTGCGGTTAAATTCGACACACATCAATCATTAATGAATCAAGCACCTCTATCGTTGCCAATGCTACCAAATACGAGGGTTTAGATGCTTTTTTTTAAAGTTAAATTCTATTCATTATTATGTATATATCGCATTACTTTATGACAATTTCCCAAAAGGTATTTTTTCCCTCGTTTTCCTTTTTGATGAAAATTGCATAATTAATTTCATTGCATTTCTTGCTGTTTTATATTTGGTATAAATTATTCTTAATTTAATTAAGGTGTAAATAATTTTTTGGAGGTTAAAAAAAATTATTTAGTTTTAGTTGGTCAAAAAATATGAAAATTCATTTCCAATTTTAAATTCCCATTGTATTGTATTATCATATTGCAAATAATTAAGATCGTAGGTATATTAATTCTTGCTCCACCATTTATTCTGAAAAATAAAGACTTACAATACAAAGATTTGTAGTTTCGAGTGCATTCTAATTTTTTTTTCATGCACGAAATAAATTTTAAATATTTATTATTTTTAAGATTTAACTTATATCGGTTAACAAGGTATTGCCTCTGAAAACACTGATCTGATCACTTCTACTGATATTCGTCTCTAAGTCATTTAAAAAAATAATTTGTAAGATGCACTTATTTAAAAAAGAAAAAGAAATCAAACTGAAATTACGAGAAAAAGACATTTCTCTCGATTGTTATTTCACTGAATCACCGCCGATCTTTATTTCTCTGTCTGTGATCGTGATGTCGATCACGGCTGTGAGATCGGTAATAATCACGATCTCGATGATGACGATCACGACTGTGCGATCGAGATCGACGACGATCGCGACTCTTCGATCTGAAATGGAATTTCATTCAAAATCGATTTTT
This sequence comes from Henia vesuviana, assembly GCA_034696185.1. Classification (NCBI taxonomy): domain Eukaryota; kingdom Metazoa; phylum Arthropoda; class Chilopoda; order Geophilomorpha; family Dignathodontidae; genus Henia; species Henia vesuviana. The sequence continues at coordinate 35,795 of JAQFZU010000185.1, read as the reverse complement.
AAGTTTTTTTTTAAATTATTTTTTTACCGATAACGTTTATCCCTCGATCTGTGATAATCGTCTGGATTATCCTTTCGTTGTCTTTCTTTTTCTCTCGCTATGTCGTCGGCAATATCGCCGCTGGACCGTCTTTCCCTTCTTTTTCTATCATCCCTAGTGGACTTTGGCCGTGTAACGTCTTCACGTTTTTCGCCGCCTTCTTCCTCTCCTCGTTCGTTTTCCTTTTTATCGTCTCGTTTAACTCTTCGTTCTCTGCTTGCCGATCTATTTAATTTCTAATTAATTTAATAGAATTTTATAGTGGAATATATTACCTTCTTAATCTTGATATTCGTTCGGCTTCGCCCCAAGAGACTTCGTTGTCTGGAATGTGCCTTGATTCTTGAGTTGCAACTGGTGCTGGTCCGTCTTTGCTCGTGATTGCTTTGCTCGTTTTAGTCAGTGGTGGTAAACTTCCCAATTTCTTTTCGATTTCCTTCTGAATCGGGACGGGAATTCGTGGGAATAATGTCGAATACCATTCTAACTTTGTGAGGTAATGACGTAGCATTTCACCAATGGCCATAACGCATCCACCACCTGCTTTTACGTCTAATTCCTATGAAATAAATAAATAAAAGAAAAAAAAAGATTTAAATAGTTTTGTAATAATATAACATCGTTATTAGTTTAGGATTAATTCACTCGTTCCCATACAATTTTTAAAAAGAAAAAATTTTAAAAATAATAAAAATAAAATTTTTTTTTTCTTTTATCTATTAACAAATTTACTATTTTATGGCTCCTGCCTCTCTCAGCATTTAAAAATTCTAATAATTAATTAATGTCAACAAGTGATTGCCACTTTTAATCTAACATTAAAAAAAATAAAATTTATAAAATAAATTTTTTCTTCAAAATTTTAAAAAACTAAAAATCTGTCCAAAACAAATTGGAAAGAAAATAAATAATAATTTTTTTTAAAAAATAAAATTAAAAAAATAAAATAAAATAAAATAACGATTTGTTGAGATGTGGTTGTTGTTAACCTCATAGGAGAGGGAGAAGATTCGTCTCCGTCAACCAAGCAAATTCCTGATGAAGCCACTGTGCTTCATTTTTCACAAATCGCTTGTCCTAAATGCCTGAAGTGTACAAAATAATAAATTTAATACTTTTCTTTCAATTTATCAAAACACATACACATTTTTTTTTCCAAATTAATTATTTAATAAAAAAATAATTAAAATTAAAATTAACTAAAATGTGTATTTAAAAAAAAGGGGTTAAAAAAAAAGAAATAACTTTTTATATTACTTTTTATAAGTATGGACTTCCAAAGTATTCAGGAAACATCCGCTAATGCACACACAAAAATTGTAAATTAAAAACAAAATACAACCCTACAAATTAGACAACGTGATACATGACCCACCTGTTGACATGTAAATATAACCTACGAGTTGACGACAACGTAAACCAACCAACCAAAACTTGGGACTTTACTCTTAAAGAATTGATACTGGAGAGGCAGACAAAATCTGTTAGGTTTAAAAAACAATTTGTGCTAATTCTCAAAATAACAAATCGCAAAATTATAAAATATTTCTTGCTATACTCACCAAGATTATATTAAACTTTAAACTGCTGGTGAAATGTGTGAAATTTGTTGCCCGTCATTTTTAAAAATTTTGTTTTTTTAAATTTAAAATTTTTAAAATTTTTAATTTCTTATTTATTAAAAATTAATTTTTTTTTAAATATTCCATTCCATCGTAACATACCTCGTCATCATCTAGATACGCTTCGAACCAATCCCATAAATCCTGAGGAGGTTGTGTATATCTAAATATAAATTATTTTAAAAATAAAATTTCAAATTTATATTTATTTAAATATTACCTAATGTACATAAATCCAAGCGCTCTAATATAAGGAGAATCGCAATGTGTTATAAGTCCATTCACTTGTTTCCGTGTCAATTTAAGTGTAAACAACTTGTAAAGCAAACAAAAAGCAGTTGATACAATACCACCGGCTCCAACACCTCGAACCTAAAATTAAAAAAAAATAATTAAAAAAAAAACACATTTAAATATTTTTTGGTAATTTTTGTGGTAATAATTCACTCACTCCTCCACACATTCCAGTTTGACCCGATGTTTTCCTACTACCTTTCTCCCATGGTTCTAAATGGGTAACCTAATTATAATCGGAATATAATAATTTTTCACAATTTAAATAATTTTTTGTTGTTTTACTTACATACCTTGTAGTAAATTTCGTCTATAACTTCGTGGTATGTTTTAAGATCGAATAAGTTGACTTTAAAATAATGAGATGATTGAATATTGGTCAAAATCAAACTGTTTAAATTCATCGATTTGTCGTTGCCCCATAAAGGAAGACTGTTATTATTCTTGGTTGTCGTACCCGGTGCCATTTTTCTGCGAATAAAACCAAAGTTATGAATAATCGACTGTAGTTACTTGTATATATTGATTCGTCTCACAAATTTTACTATCTTTTTCTGCATTTGATCCATTTTTAGGCCTGGCGTTAGGCTTAAGGACAAACCGCGTTTTTTTGCTCCTTAACTTAATGTCATAGCCATTAGTCAATGTGTGAATATTAAATTTTTGCAAGTGAGCTATTTTAATGCGACACCTTTTTAAATATGTTTTCGATACTTACTGAAACGAATAAGACCGGTATAAGTTTTAAAATGGTAAACTTACCGTGAACAAGATACTGCGACAAACAGTTATTGTTTCAACGTCACAGACACGTCACTTGGGTGGAAAAATCACTCGCGCATGCTCAGTCGACTCGTATCGACGTGTTGCAACGAATATTCCTCTAAACCCGTCACACGATGGCGCTGGCTAATAATTTCTCGCAAATATCATTTTGTAAATAAACATTAATAAATAAAATATTATTCCCTCAAGAAATTCTTTAGCAATAAAAAGTTTTGAAAAGAGAAATTCTCTTCCAAATAAAAGCTATTCAAAAATTGATTCGATTCAAACGCATCAAAAGTATTGGTGAATGGACAAAAGCAGAAGAAGATAAAGATTATTGAATTAGCTCTTCCAAACCAACGAAGCGAATATTACTCGCATTGAATAAAAGGTGAGATTGGCCAATTCGGATGTTAGCCATGTTCGGCATCGTCTCTTTAAAAGAAAAAAAAAAAAAGGCCAAACACACCATATTTGGCATCTCCCGAGCTGCCAAAACACCGAAAACGTAAAAGAGTTGGTTGACGAACAAGCGAAATTCACCGTTAGATCCTCTGGCAACACTCCAAACGCCATCAAGTTTTCACGGCATTTTCTGCACCAGTAAAGTGTGACTTGGCTCGTCTGCACAAACTAAGCAGCCAATGAAATGTGCTTTGGGGGATTCCGTCAAATGCAATGAACTATCTATCCCAATATTGATTATAAACCCTAACAATTCTTTTCGGTACACCTGAAGACAAAAAAGTCCATCGATGAATGAAAAAATAAAAAATTTTAAAGTTGAATTTTTTTTTTATATATTTATTCAAGTGATTTTTTTTTAGACTTAATTTTTCAAAGAATGTCACTTTTTCGAGTGATCTCGTATTGAAAGCGAAGGGAACGCAAGAGCAACGCTTTTGTCAAGGAACGAGGCCCGTGGCGTCTTACCACCTGCTCTTAACGAACACCTGGCCCTGTTACACAACTGGGGCCACAAACAAGAAAAGAGTTCCTTTTCTTTATACTTAAAGGGGAAGTGGGGATGCTCACACACGAGTATAGTACACAACGGGGAAAAAGAGTAAACATCGAGCAAAAAAATAAATATTTTCTCAACTTTATTTTCAATTTGTAAATTCCGGCTACAGAAAGTAATGGAAAGTACTTTTACTTAACTTTTATTAATTTATTTGCAGTTGGTAAACTCAAATTATGGGGTTTTCAAGGTCTCTCCTTTGTGCCCATTCAACTAGTTGAATTCCCTTTGGTACGCAGTAGCTGAATGGATTGACAGATGGGAATAAAGACAACCTGCGGATTTGTTTTATTTCTCATTATGTTATGTAAAGGTATTTGGATAAATATCGATTTAATAATCGTTTAAATAAATCGTAATTTGATTGTTAAAAGTAATAGTTTCGAATCGAGTCGATGTTTGGCGATGCGGTCGCCAGTAGGCGCTGAGTTCAACAGTAACTATGCCATTCTGCGCGTACTCTCGTTGTCATGGAAATCACTCTGCCCACGACAGCATTGCCGAGCGGGCACACGAGTCTCCGCTTCATCTTCTCGTTCGTCGACCAGAAACCGAGGGAATTGCATCGCAGTCGAGTCTTCTTCTCTTTTCGTCAATTCCATATGTGATGGATATCCAGCATTGGATTCGACCACTCGGAGCAAATTCTCAGTTCGTCTCATCTCGTGGATTTTTAGATGGGGCATCGAGCCCGAATTGCGGTCGCGTCGAGCGAGATGTAAGTGCGGAAATATTTTTTTTTTTTTTTTTTTTAAATATGATTTTGATTTTTCCCTTTTCGATCGATACCATGTGGCGCTTTTGGTGTTGATTTTTGAATTTAAAAAAAAAAAATTTTTTTTTTTTAAGAATTTTAATAATTGAATTTATTTTAGTATTTTTTTTCTGTATTTAAATTTTATATTTTGAAAACGCATAAAAGAGTATTGCGTAATGGTATGGATTTTTTGATTGAGAAACGGCATCGTTGAGTTTCTTTTCTTCACCCGTCGTTGTTTCGACGCAATCAGCTTTAAATTTATTAAATTTTCCCTCCGCTACGGATCAAAATGTCACCTGTCATTGGCTGCACGTCTATTTCAATGAAATTTCCTCTCTTTCTACTTACCACACGACCAACGAGATTATACCGAAGGAAAAGGGGTGAGAGGCAAAGAAGTGGTGAGCGTGACACGAGTGCCTCTACCTCTCGCTCCCAGGTGGCGTGGCCTGAAGAAGTCAAAGGGAGTTTCCGAAGCAGATGCCAAGCAATCAATCGATTAATTGACTCACCTAACCTCGCTTTGATGATTGGTATTTGTGGCGTTTTTACACTTTTCCGATGCTTCTAATTTCATTGTTTACAAGCAAAATTCACTTAACGATCGTTTTTTGATTTAAAAATTAATTTTTTAAAAATTAAAAAAAAAAAAGTGAAATTTATGGTTTTAAGGAGGAAATAAAGCGTGTTTTTTTGTGATTTAAATTTTGAGGTTGTTGAAATGTTCTCGGGGAAGATTCTAATCCGCTCGTAATTAGTCAATAATTCATTGATTAGAGGGAAACGAAATGGAATTAAAATCTTTTTAAATTGGAATTTTTTTTAAAAAATGTCGGTGGAGTTGATGGAACATCAGAAATGAATTATATTTAACGCAAAACCAAGAAATTTAAATAAAAAAAAATACTAAAAACATCGAAATTAATTAATGGTTTATAAGAATTGTAATTACAATTCTTTCAATTGTAAAGATTTCTTTTTTCCCCATTGACAATGTAAAAGGGGCAAATTGAAGCTTCTATCATTCCCTCGCTCGTCCTTATCCCATGAGATATCCACGGGCGTGGGCCGAAGGAGATAAGAAGAGAGACCTCTTCATCCCCAAGAGAGAGTATTGCCAGATTTGTTTGGTTTCCTTCGAGACATGGCGTCTGAGTTTCCGCTTCAGACAAGTTGCCCGATTTCCGTATTGATTCAACAAAAGTTGCAATCGTTTCTGGCGTGTTGGGCCACCTGGACGACGATGCCGAAGCGAACGGCGAACCGCAATTCACCCTCCACTTGCATTTTCCTTCTGCCACCAAAAAGCGGTTAATCTTTGGTGGCGTGGAATTTGCATTGAAACGAGGCTATTCGTAGGCCGGAAGGTTGCACAAATCCGTCGTTTCATATTGCACGCTTTTTCCGACTTTGTTGCACTGAAAAATTTTTATTTATTTTTTTTTTTGTTTTAAGATACGGGTCTTTTGCAGGTGCGACCGGTTTTTCACGCATCTGCTCGATCAATTAGGAGATATAAAATGGACGGTTAATGTTTTGCTATTTAAATGATTGTGTTTGCGTCGTTGCTCATTTCTCAAGTTACGAAACTTGATTTCGCTCTTTTGTATAAAATTAGCATAAAACTTATAAAATATTAGATTCGCAACACGTGGAAAATATGTTATTACAGTCGAAATGAAAGGTAATTTTTAGAGGGAAATTTTGATTGCTACAGTTTAAGTCAAAATGACGATTTTTGGCTTTATTTTATGGTGAATAATAAATTTTTTTTTTTTTTTTAAATTGGTAAAAATTCGAAATTGGTCGTTAAGTTAAAAAATATTAATTTTACCGTTAATGGCGTGTGGGCATTTTCAATTAAATTTGTAGAAAAACAAGCAATGCGGGATTTTACGCAATTAATTTTTAACCGCCATTTGTGGTTAAAAACGCGTTAATATTCGCCATTCATTCTCGCAACTGGCCTTTATGGCCGAAAAAGCTGATTAAAAGCTGATGCATGGCTTTTACTTTCGAGCGTAATTATACAACCACACGCGCCTTTTATCTTAGTACGATAACTGTACCATAGGAATTCGTATTACCTTACTTTCACACGACATTCGATCGATCCCAACGTTTACTTTTTTGCTTACGTAAAATGCGACTAAACTGTTCCCCTTACATTTTTTCTTACATCCATTTTCACCTTCCCTTTTCTGCTGACGGTGTCGAAGCGTAATTATTCGAGCAAATAAAAAGAAAAGAAAAAAAAATTAGAAAAGGTGCTTTGCATTCCACCAGTTCCGGTTTCTGTAATGAAAAGTCAATGGTTGCTAGAGTGAAAAGAAAAGACGTCGGAGGGTTCGAAGAGAAGTAAAACGGGGAGTCCATTTTTAGTAAGGGTTTGTACGACGTACATTTATTTATTGAAAACAGTCGAAAGTTTTTAGCAACCGTCTGTTAATTGTCATTTGTATGTGGTTAATTTATAAGACGACTGTTTTTTATTGTCTTTTCTACATCTCTTGGGATGTACTAAAGGAATTTAGGGTTTGTTTTTATTATATTTTTTTTTCCTTTTTTAGCTTGGAAGACCCAATGGGTTTGGAAACGAGTCGACATTGACGTAATGGTTGCTTTGAATTAATTGAGGACGGCTTTTCACGATACTCATTTGCATGGACGACAACAATGGAAGGTAGGAATTGTTTTTTTTTTGTTGTTTTATGTGGTTTGTGATTGTTAGTGTGGGAAATTTATTATATGTTGTTTATAATGTTGTTTTTGTTTTTATTTTTAATTGTATCTAATTTGCATGGTAATTTAATTATGGTTTTGCTTTTTCGCAGAAGCCTTTGACACGTTTATTAATTTAACAAAATATGGTTGTGATAAAAACTATTCTTGTGCTTAAATTTTCATCTCAAATGTTAATTATTTTCTGTTTTTTGCAAATTTTCAATTATGTTAAACTTAAAAATTTTCTTTTTAAAAAAATGATGACTCGGGAAGTGTTTTTCATGATCGTTTATGAGTTTTTATCCAATCGTAATTTTCGAGAAATTCTATCGAATAAAAATGATAAAAAGGAAATAAAAGATTTGACGAAAAAACACATAAAACAGTAATAAATTATTTTTAAAAAAATCTAAAACGAATTTTAAATTAAATTCCAGAACAACATTTAATTGAATTTTATTAATTATGCAAATTATAAGATAAAATAAAAAAAGAAAATTCGAAAATAAAATCTCGTGTAATTCCATTCGCTATCGCCCAAGGTGTGTCTTGTCGTCGACGTCTTTGTCTTCACTTTGTCGCTAATTTTTCCATCGTTAGCTCCATTATCCTTAATTGCCTGTCTGAATGTGGAAAAGAGATTGTAAGCTGGTGATTTAGCAACAAGATGCGGAAAAGAGAGAAGAACAGCAACCAGATTGAGATTCTTATCTCACACATCTCCCTCAACCAACCTGATAATTTCACCTTTTTTTATACCATTTCTCGCAGCTTCCAACAACCTTCACCTCACTTCCCCCTGTGGATGCTATCGCCATGGCAACTCGATGTGTGTGTATCCGAGAGAAAGGAATTCAGATGAGGCACACTCTACTTGATTTTTTTTTTTTTATAATAAAGGATAAATTGACTCTCGCCTCTGGTTGGCCATACGAGTCTTCGACCATATTTGATTTGGCTCCCGAAACGTGCATTGCATTGTAAGTTATTATTATTATTATTATTAAAGGGTTAAAGTGGGGACAAATTGGGGTCTGTGAGTGCTGATTCCATCTGCTGTAGTAGTGGTGCAGTTCCATTTTTTGGCTTTTTGGAAATGATGGAAGGTGCGCGATTGCGCACTCGAGATGAGCAGGTGGTTGATTTGTTAGAGGGAATGGGTAGGCAGCGAGACGAAGACGGGTTTTAATGGTGGAATGGTGGGTGATGGGGGGAAAGTGGAAGGGCCGGCGTCGTCTTTCTTGTTGGAGCATGCGCGCCTAAGTCAATCGTCGTTGAAGCGTGAATTGTAGAACGGGTTGGCGTGAATCAATGCGCGGGGGTCTTAAACTTGCGCGTGGTTTTTGGATTAATTTGCTCCGCATCTGCGACGTGTCGATTTTTTTTTTGAAATTTTCTCAGTCGTGTTTCGGAAAAAGGAAGGGCTGTAATTAAAATAAAGGGGAAAAAATTAATAATAAAGAAGTGGGAAAAAATGTGGGAATGTTTTTCGTAAACAACGAGATAGTTGGGAAATTTTAAAATATTTTTTTTTCACAAATTTGAGATTTTTAAAATTTTTCTAAAATGACATTTTTGTGGTTTTTGTATCAAACTCGAGTTTAAATTTTAATTTCGAACATAGTCCAGGAAGGAAATGTTGTTATAAAGTCAATTGCATGGGGTTGAGTTTGTTGTCGTGTCTTGTGGGAATATGGACTGGAATTGCGGCAAAGAAAATAAACAAGGTCTCCATCTGTCGTCGAGGGAAAGCAACAAGTGCATACTGATTACGTGGGTAGAGAGACGAAGAGAGTCACTAAAAATATATACACACACGAACCAATGGAGTGGCCTTCGAGGCGAACTAAAACCAAAGTATGTGATCGACCGTCAATCAAATGGTCCACTCACGTTATTAATATGGACATTTCATCAAACCCCTATGGGAATTTCTTTTCGTTTTTTTATTACATAAACAAAAGCTCGAGGCCAATACATTCTCAATAGAAAAATGTAATTTAAAAATAAAATAAATTTTTTTTTAACATTTAAATACATTTACTGAAAAAGTTTGGTTAAAATCGAAATTCGTATGGAATTTTAGCCGCTGCGGGTGAAGAATAGAAAGATAAAAAAAGGAAAAGTAAAGTGGAAGAGTTACTCGAGGGCTTTTCTTAATCAACTTCTTGACAAGATTCTCTGGTTTCCTTTAGAGGTTTCTTCAATGTGATGAGTGCCTACGTGCACGAGGGTCCAGTATTCGAGGGCAATGGCGCTTGATTTAACAATTTTTTTATAGGTGCATGCATATAAATTGACGGGTTGGCTTCAGCCAAATGAGGTAGCTGCTGATCATGCATATTAAAACATCTACTTTCATTACCGTTGATTCCTCCGCGGAGCTTCTTGTTGATTGCTTTGCTTCAAACACCTGTTTTAAAAAAGTTTACACTTATTTTGCTTGCAAAAATCCAATTATAAATTAAAATACAAAATTCTAAAAGATTTTATCTAATAAAAAAAGTATAAAGAGAGGTGAAGTCATATTGTAGAGGTGATGAAAGGGTTTTAAGTTGGCAGCCGTGGTCAAATCGATGAGTTGTTGTTTTTCTCGAAGCGTGCTGAAATTGAACCTCCCCAATATAACGTCCTTCAGCCATTTTCTCCCCGGTTTGATTTTCTTGCGAAATTGGCGCATGAGTAAATCAGTGTCTACGCACTCAGTCACGCCACACTGATAAGCATTAAGTGAGGTGGCGAGGAAATGCGCAGAAGGACGATTTATGAGGTCGCTATTAAGAAAAGACAAGCAACTATTCCTTTCTCTCATTCTATCACCCTCGAGAGAGTTGCTTGTAACGAGGTACAGTTTGGCTCTTCCTTAATGAGGCTAATGACTACTGCGACTTGCCAACTGCCCTTCGAATATTTTTTTTATTTAAATTTTTAAAATAGTTTTTATTGGCGTTTTAGTTTTATGTTTCTAATGTAATTGAATGGGAGAAAATAGAGATAAGAAGAGAGTTTTTAAACATTCAATCGTTGTATTTGCATCCTGCTGATCAACGTGTTTTACACTTGGATTTTTCGCTGACAAAATGAGTGGGAAGTAAAAGAAGGATAAAAGAAAGAAAGCAAATAAGAAAAAGTCGAGTGTTGAGCGCTCCTTTGCCGCCGACTTTCGTTCGTCAGTGCCTTTGCTAATGGTTTTCCGATACGACGTCGAGTTTTGGTCCCACATTCATTTCATTGTATGCAGAACTAAGTCTTTTTTCTCTTTTCCACAAGCTTAACTTATGGTTGAGGTGGTGCGTTGTAACGAAAAATCCACTCTGTTCCAACGTGTTTTTAGCTGGAAATTAGAAAAGCATTTTAAGTTATATGTTTGGATCAAGTTTTTAAATTAAAATGAAAATTTTTTTTTTGGGTTTTGAATTAATTTAATATTTTGAATTTCAATGAATTACATAGAATTTTTCTATTTAAATAATTCAAGAATTAGACTCGGGTGTAAGTGACCCTCTCAATAGCACGTGACAACAAAAAAGTTGTATAGATTTTTGTGTGAATTTTGTCGAAAAATCCCTCTTTTTTTATATTCCCTTTCGCCTTTTCCCCTCCCCTTCTCGTCTTTATTTCCGCCAGCTGCCATTTTTCCCTGACGTAGGGGAAAAAAGAAAAGGAAAAAAAGCGAATATTTTTTGAATTTTTTGATTTATGTTAAAAAACGAAGCTAAAATGCATATATTCATCGCAGAAACCCTGCAAAACAGACACCTTCGATGAATAAAAAGGTCGAACACGAATAAGTAAGGCATAGGACATTTCCTCGCTCTTATATTCACAGTCACGACAACTTTGATCCCGGACCACAGTCAAAAACCCTTCTCATCTCCACCGTTCTTAGTTTCACCCCCACGGGAATTTGTGACTTGTGGTAATGCGCGAATTTATCGATCGGAGCGTGTGGCGTGCGACTCAAAGTGGCTGAGTGCGACTCGAATCGCAGACGACGCAAACGCAGACGTCGACGACGACGATTTCGTCCACGCCAAAGGGTGGTCTGGGAGATGCAATGTAGTACTTTAAAACCACAGAGCGTGTGCCGGCAGCTGGTGGTGGACCCCCATTTCCTTTCGTCTTTCTTTGCCAGCTTTTTTAAGGGGCAGAAATGTACGGAATGGACAAGTTGGATCGTAGTTCGAGGATCACCGACTGCCACGTGCCTGAAATTTAAGGGGAAGCGAGAAAATGCCTTTTTGTCATGTCGACTTTGTGGCAATTGGGTGACGTGATGTTTGCAATAGTTGTGAGAGCTAATTAGGGAGATTTGTGCGATGCTAATGTGTCAGCAGTGAGGCAATTACGGTCGACTTTGCATCCGAAATGGGGAGTTCTGTCAGGTGGAAAGTTGGGTTGGAAACTATACAAACTATACAAGTTTTTAAGACTCACTGTTATTGAGAATAAAAATATTAAATTTATTTTACTAATATTATCATTCTTCGTGTTTGTTTCAATCGGTTTTTCCATTTCTTACTATTTGTTTTACCAATTACGAGATTTATAGGGATTTTCCATTGATTCATCTTATATCGATTCTCGATGGAAATTCAAAGAAAAAGAGCAACTTTAAATTTTTGTTTGATTTTTAATGATGTTGAATTTAAAATTGAATTTTTTATTTGTTTTCAAGTGTAATTAGTTATAATAAAAATTAGGTATTTTAAAGTTAAGGTTAGAATTGTGTTGTTGACGAGTAACAGCCATGTTTGCCTAATCTGTTGGTGGTATAAATGTTGTTGTGTGGGACGAACTGATAAGTCGACAGCGAAGGACTTGAGACGTTTTCAGAGTGCACTGCTTGCACTTTACTTTATACCCAACATTTATGTGTAATAGAAAAAAAGACTCAAATTCAATTTAATCTTACTCAACCAATTCACTTTACCTTATCAAAGTTTTAAGGAAAAGTTGGATAATTTTGAATATTTTTTTTTACCTTTTGTTGATTCAAAATATGAGAATAAAAAAAAAATATTTTTTTTTAAAGTTATTTTATAAAAGCTTAAATTGTCCGTGAACTCCGGTTTGCTCACATTATCTTTCTGTCTTAAGAATTTATAGCGCGAGTTCCACAAGAAAAATTTCATGTCTGCGCAAGACGAAGTGGCTTTAACTTTTGGATTCCTTCTTATGCTCTCTGTGGGTGACTTTATAAAAGGGGAGAAAATGTAAAAAAAGAATAAGTGGAATAGAGTAAAAGAATGAATTTTTAGCTTTTTTTGTTTTGTCTCTTAAAACTAACACTCGGTGGTGCAGTGATTCATAAAGTTGCAAACTCATGCATACAGATGGAATGTAAAGCATCAAATGCATTTTTTAATGAGTTTATGCATGTATGAAATAAGTTAAATTAATTCTTTCGAATATTTAAAAAAAAAAAATTTTTTTGAGTGAATTTTTTTAATTTAATCAATTTATCATTTTATTACTTAAGGGATTTTTATTTTTTTTTAAATGATTAATAGTCTGAGGTTTTCATAAGTATAATAAAAATTATCACTTGAAATCTGCAAAAATGGCAACTATATTTCTTTATGAATGATGAGATAACATTTATATTTTCTCTTGCGATAATTTAAATGTGAATATAAATTCGCAAAATCTCAAGGGGTGGATTTGCATAAAGGATAAGTGGGATGTCGAGATTTACTTTTGAATTTTCAAAAAAAAGTCAAAAGTGGGGAAATAAAATTGTAAATTTTTTTAGTTCCCTGAAAATAAGTGCAATAAATTTTTACATTAAAAAAAAATTTATTAATCCCAAAAGTCCTTTAAGTCAATCGAAAAATCCAAGATTTTATACTAAAAGAAAAAAAAAATCTCGTCGGTTGTACATTTACTTTGGATTTCTGTAGTTATTAAATGTCAAACTATACCAGCGGCTACAACTATACGACCGACTTCTCCCTAGACACACAAACTTAAATAAAAACTGGATTAGTTGTTTATATAATTTTTTTTTTAAATAATAAAAAAAAGTAAAACCTTTAATTGAATTTTCTCTCAAAATTACAAATCGACTACAAACAGTTTAATAATCTTTTAATCTATGATTTGTATGCGAAATCTGACAATCGACCGTTATCGCAATCGCACTCGATTTTACTCGCGAACACAATTTGCGGACGAGTTTCATCAAGCGTAGAAACGTACACTGAGAAGGCATCAAAACCCACAGCGGCAACGCCCAAGTTTGTAGAGACGAAAGAGAACTAATTAGCATTTAAAACGTTGAAGCGGAAAGTCGATTTTTAAGTCGCCCTCCATTGCACCGCAATTAGAAAGCAGAAGCAAAAGGAAGGAAAAAGCCCGCGAGATTTCGCCCAGTTGATATCAATAGTTTCAACTTGGTTACGATAGGGGTCTTTTTTGTAATTTTAAAAGTACACGAAACTCGATTGAAAACCCTTTCGTGCTTATTTTTACTGCAAGAGTCGCGATTGGTGCATTTTCGTTCCACTTTTTTTCGAGAAAAGACGGTTGACGAAGAGCTTGCGAAGTTCTTCGTAGGAGTAAGTTTTATGACCCAAATCACACGCTATAAACATCCTTTTTTCTTTTCTTCTTTTTCAAACCCTCGTATATATAAGTCGGAAGATGACTTTTTGACGTTTCATAACCAGCAAAAAGGTATCACATTCAAAGTTTTATAGTTAAAGCTTCGAGTGCAGATTAAAATTAATTTTTTTTATTACTTAGAAAAATTCCATGAAATTTTAAACGAATGAAAATGTGATTAAAAATGATTTTTAATGTTGTAATTATTACTTAAAGACCTTTTATCGAGCTCGTGACCGATTTAAAGAATCAAAAATGTGGATCACGTTTAGAGTCGAGGTCAATGATTCGCCATTCAATTCGAATCACCTGTAAATGAATAATAATAAACTCGTAAATTCTATACATGACAATTGATACGTTTGCTGCTTTTATTTTAAAATTGTGAACGGATCAATTTTAATTACTAAATTAGCAACATTTTTGCATTATCTAAATAGGTATTTTGATTAGATTGTGTTAGGAAAAGACTTAATTTAGTTTTTTGAGTCTTTAATTTAAATATTTAAGTTGTATTAGAGAATTGGATAGAAAATCGTTATTTATAGTTTATAAAAGGCAATGATGAATGTTTTGAGGTTGAATGGATACACTAAGGTCGTGTATGTCATGTCTGGTACTTGAACCTATGCGATATAACTCAAAACGAGAAGAATGTTTATTTTATTTTTATATAATTAATAAAATTTGACACGTTTTGTTAAAATAAGGTTGGTTAAAGTTTTAGTTAAGTTATCTGAGGTAATAAAGAGCGAAGCAATTTCGAATTTAAAAAAAAAAAAAAAAAAAACAGATGGAGCGATTACGTGTTAATGAATAGGGAATTAGAATACCGATAATGAGATGCTAAAGAGAACAACGTGAAAAAAAATCCTGAGTTTTACTCGAGTTAAACTAAACATTATTTCTCTTTAAAAAAAAAATTAAAATTTAATTTGAAAAATTTATTTTATTTTTTAAAAAATAATTAGATAAAAAATCGAGACTTATGTAATTAATATTCAAAATAGTTAAAATTACTCATTTATCAAAATTTAATTATTTCTCCGAACCCAAAACCAACGAATCAAATTTCGATAGAAATTAAGGAGATTTTGAATATTTATTATCTCAATAATAATAAAACGAGGTGCATTCACATCACCTAACATCACCTAAGAAAAATAAGGAAAGCGAAAAAAGAAAATACGAGGGATAAAAGACGGTCGGTTGTCGCTTAACTTTTCTCCGAATGTGTCTCACATCGAGACAAGCTGCCAAAAGAGTACAAAAATTGTGCCGCTGGTAATAGCCAATGCTATATTAGATGGCGTAAGTGTGTGTCGGTGAACGAACTGCAGTTGCCGTCTGCCCGTGATATTGCATCGTCATCGCTTTGTCCTGGTGACAATCCACGGCTGTTTCCCTCCAACCCTCATCCCCCTCCGACTTCATAGACAAGCTCACACACGCCCGTTGTCATGGCTAGCATAGTGTTCGCTCGAGTCTCCCTTAATCCACAATCAATATCTGCTTTCAGTGCAAGGGCACGAGTCTAAGACCTCTTTGGTGGACGACTGAGATAAATGCTGTACACAACTATATACAGCCTCGAACGGACTCGCACTATTTCTTCGCTTCTATGAACAGAAATGGAGCTTATTTTCCCGAAAAAGAAATGGGAGGCCGAGTCGAGTCAAGTTAAACTCGTGTCACATTCATCTTGTTTTTTCTTTTAGAATTATTTTCCTTTGACTTCGAGTGTTTTCTCATTTATCCAAATGAATGTTTTTTTAGCTTGGGTCAATTTTTCTTTTACTTTTCAAACTCATTTAAAAAGACTACGGAAGGCTTTTGTTGGTCTGAATTTGAGATGGGATCTTTCTATTGGACTTGAGATAGTTTTAACTCACATTAAGTGATAAAAGTTTCTCGTTGAATTATTAGGAAGAGGATAAACAAGAGTTGAAGAAAAAATGAAAAGAGGAAAAGGCAAAGTGCTTTGAAACACAAGTACAAAAGTGTTTGTCTTAAAATTGCTTTTATTGCTTGGTGAAAATAAAAAAAGAAAAAAAAATTTCGTGTTTTTAGATTTTTGTTTTTGTTTTCTCGAGCGAATCCCAGTTAAAGAATGAGTGGGAAAATGAAGCATCGCGTCTTTTATTCGTGTCGCGCTAATGGAATGTCGATTTATGTTTAATTTTGAATGAAAAGTGAATAAAAATTATATCAATATGAAATTCGAGTGTTTAAAGTAAAAAAAAAAAAATCTCACCTTTTATTTACATTTCGTCGAACCGTTACTAAACTAACATTTGCCAATTTGGTGCGCAACTGTAAAAGCGTATAACACGCAAGTTAACTTGCCTCGAAAAAGGTAATAAATTACAAGAGCAAGACAGTTTCTATCGTTAGTGGTCAACCCGATATTTGTACCCCTCGATCTACTTTCGATCGAAGGCTATTTATAGATGCTTTCTCAAGATAGAAAATGTAAATCACACATCGCTTGTTTACCTCGACGATGCGGTTTCGCTACCAGAGCGCATCAGAGGTTAAACTGTTAATGTACGGAGACGAAAGAGCGAGAGAAAGAGAGCCAATCAGCGGCTTAATTGGTGTTGCAAGCGTTCTCTTTTAATCCACCTTCGTTTCACTCTGCGCTTTATTATTTTTTTTCCTCTCGGCTTCACGCAATTTATCGTTGATAAATTAATTTCGAAACCAATTAATAATATATTTTTTTTAAATGTTTTTAAGCTTTCGTATTATGGATTTGGGTTTGGAATAAAATGGTAAATTTCTAATCCCCGTAATTAAAATAAATGATTTCTTACGAGGGTGAGGAAGGCGCGCCTATGGGGAGAAGAGCCATTGACGATCGCCTTGATTAAGCTCTTCTGAGGGTGAATTTCTCTCGAGAATGCCAAGGTGGAGGTTAGATGAGTGTCGCTATCGAAATTTGACGCTCCCACAACGAATTCAATCAGCCACCGATTGAAGATTGGGGGGGTCTGGGAGGGAGTTGGGGATGTTTTCTCAGTCTGGCGACCCCTTGGCGATATCGATCAGTGTCCGATAGGTGTCGTATGTCGTTGTGTGGTGTTGGTTGTTTGGAGGATTTTGGTTGAGTGATAAATGGTACGTTATGTTTGCCTATTGCCAAAACAATTTGCAAGTAAAATGTTGTCGATACCGAACATGGACCGTTGGGGGAAAGGAAAGGATTTGTTATACCAAATTGAGACGTAGATTAAAATAAGGGAAAAAATATCGGCATCAATGATTTACGACTACTTTTTTTTTTTTTATTTATTTAAAAAAAAATTGTTTTATTTTTATTCTCAGCTTGAAATAGTCTTGGAGCTTGAAACGTGTGTTCTTTGTGCGTACATTGGATCTGTCGACTTACGTCTGGTGTCTATGATTGATATCGTGCGACATTGATAAATTATGGCATCGCGTAAAATACCGTGTAAGACGTTTTACTTGATTATTACACTTTTTTTTTGTTTTGATGAAAAGGCAAATTGATGGGAATTTATTAAGTAAAGAGATTAATTTTGGAAAAATTTTTTAATATTAAAAAAAAATTAATTTTTCATATTTTATATATTGGATTTTTTTATCCCGCGACTATCAAATATTAGATGAGTACGTGACTTTTTTGTTTCAATTTACTCTTAACCGAGGTTATTGAAGGTGAGAGACGAAAGAGTGCATTTTAAGACGATAATCTGTAGAATTTGCTGCCACGGTCTTAACCCGCAACGCACACTTTAACACCTTTATGCGTGATAAATAGTTTGAAGTGCGCCGCCTGCAAAGCTCGGGTGCCATCAGTGAAGCCAACATCGGGGCGGAGTTTTCACTCTGTCTTATGAGTTTATCGCGGAAAATAAAAAGCGGAGGGTTTAACTTGGGATACGAAAAAGGAAATGGGATGTTGATAAGTGATAAACCGAACTACGTTACATGACGTGAGAAATTGTTTAAAAAAATTCAAGAAAAAAAAAATAAAGAAAAAGAAAATGTAATTCCGGTCGGCAAAACTCCACTCTGCAGACCAATAATTGCATTAGGCGATTGCGAGCGAGGCAGTTAGGTGCCTTGGTTTTCATCCTTAATGGACGCCAGCGCCACCCATTGCTTCACAGGCCAAGTCGAGGTCGTCTGGCTATACTACCCAGGGGTTCAATCCAATTTTTGCTCACCATAGGCTCTCCCATGATAGGCTTTGCGAGGGATTTCACTTATTTTATTTTATTTTTTGTCTTGAGTAAAAAAAAATCATTTCATTCGATGGCTGAAATGCCCACCTGCAAAACAAGTTGCGAGTGTATAACGTGTCTTTTTCTCGGGTTGTTGGATCGTAATTGAAAAGGCTAAATTACGGCCACGTCGGGCGACACGCTTTGCCCAAGCGCCCTTTGGCCAAGATTTATGGGTTTTGACAATCAGGAAATCGGCCGTCGTCACCCACCCATCAGCTTCCATCGCGCCAATTGCAATGTTATGATGAAGGGCTATTGGCTGACTTATTTCTGCACTTCATTTTACAACTGTGTAATATAATGGAGTGTCAGTTTGATCATTGATTTCGCTTATCGCCAAGTTCGAAGCTTCAATTGTTTTAAGTAGAAAATTCTCGAATAATGAAAATGATTTATAACGACTCAAATGAAATGTCAAAAAGTTAGAAAATTTGTAAAATTATAAAACTTTGAAAAAAATTTTGTACTTTTGTTTGCATATTTCTTCTTTAAGTATTTTTTCTTAGCGATTTAAACAAGCAGGTGGCTGCTATCAACCTGTACAGTTGAATATCTCGGTGAATTGTCTTATAGCGCATGCCAAGTTGAACGACCCGTGATTGTAGGGGCGATGGAGCCAAGGATCCATAAACCATTCCGCTTCCTTCCATTGCCCAACCAGCCATCTCCACGGTGTATATATATCTATAGCCTATAGCAGATATTTCCGAGCTCATTTATTTTTTATCGCTTCAGATGCTCGACCGAGATCACTTTCTTCTCTCAGTCTCGCAGAGTCGAGCGACGCGAGGAAATCATCGAATGGCCATTTTTCTTTTTTTTTTTCTTTTTTTCCTCCACTCATTTTTCTGTTTGACTTGTTTCTAGACTCCCTTCGTTCCACAACTTCCTCTTACCCTATACAGTTATACCATCACCTATTTGCTTCCTTACAAACAAACGATACCCGATCGATTCGTGGGATAAACGATTCAACTATTTTCTCGTCTTTCAAACCACTTTATAAGATGGTCTCGTTTCTTTAAAAGTTTTCCGAGTGGTAAGGAAAGAAAATTTATTTTTTTTCTCCAAGGATTTTATACGGGATTGGCATTGGTTTGATACGTTTGTGTAATTTCGAAAGCGCAATTCATCTCGTTTGTTATTTTTTTTTGCTTTTCGTGTATGTAAATGCGCTATGGCTATTTATAAATGGCAAATTAAATTGTAATTAGGAAGGGAGGGAATGAGAGAGACTGGGTTTATTAATTTTCTTCTAAATTAAGAGCGGTCAGGTTACAAATGTTATTTTTTTTGTTTTATTTGACGTGAAAAATTTATATGACAAACATTACAATTAATTGGGTTTTTATAGAAATCAGAATTTTCACTTTGGTTTATGTGATTCAATTTTACAATCAAAGTTCATAAAGTATAAGTCAGAGTTTTATTATACGTTTGACGGGTGTTAAATGTTTGATACATGAGTTTCGTAATGGTCGATTATAGAAGAAAACTGAATCAAGAAAGATGATTCGAAGCTTGAAAAGTTGATAGGAAAATTTTATTACGTGTAAAGAGCCATTTTCGATTTGTGTTTATATTGTCTTGATAAATGAGTGTTAAACTCTCGAGGTGAAAACGGAAATTTGTCTAAAGGGATAAGATATGCTAGGGTTCTCTAACCGCAATGTAATTTATTATGAAATTTCCAAAAGTTACTATAAAATGATTTTGAAAAGAGATAAATAATCTTATAAAATTTATGAAAAGTTTAGATGTTGATAGTTTTATTTACTTTCGTTTGAGTTTATTTGAAGTTAAAAAAATGTTTTGTTCGAAGCAATATTTTCGTTTTCAATAATACGACGTTTGACATTCGATTTGAGGTTATTGTGATTTTGATGGACTGACAGGGAGAAAATAATATCGAGTTATTAGCTATTTTTTGATCAAATGAAAACTAAAATTATTTTATTTTATTTATTTATTTATTTTATATATATTGTAATAATTTTTTTTTTTCAAAAATAATGCTTTTTTGAATTTTAAGTATTCGATTTTCTTTTCGTTTTCTTCACGTCACTCACTTTGAGAGAAAGTTCAGTTGGATAAAAATAAATTCTAAAAAAAAAAATCTTTTCTTAAACTTAATCTTCCTATCGAATAAGCAGAAAATAAAAGCAAGAAAAGAAATAATCATTGGGTTAAAAATCAATTTTTTTTATAACAACAAAGCAATTATGACATTGAAGTATTAATTCGATTTAAAAAGGAGGATTAGGCCTGATATACCGACCTGTATGTGATTTTAAAAGGAAGTTTGAGCTCGTGAAGAGCATTAAAGGAAAAGACGTGCGAGAAAAAGGTGTCTTGAATGGCGAAGAGAACGATCCATCAGCGGAGATTTTCTCGTCCCAAAGTCCACACACATTGCCCATTGGTGGAAGGTGAAGAAAGAGTCGACCACGACCTCTTATCGACTTCTGGCGATGTAGTTTGGGAAGGTTTTTTACCTTCTCCTCCTCCACCTCCTTCCCATTCCACTTTCAACCTACCACTGATCGTGTTCGATCGCCTCTTCAATCAATCGCTTGTCTCCGAACTTCTACTCGATTGACTGCCAATAACTATTTGTTCTCTCAAAACACACCAAAAAAAGACATTAGCCGACTAATTCTTTTACTTCTCAACATTTCGAAATACCAATTTTTTTCTCGTTGTCCACCATCAGTCAGTTGTCAGTGGTTAATTTGTCTTGTTTTGTTATTTGATCTAAGCAAAACAATGATTTTTTTTTACAGTCAATTATACGAAATTCTATTCTTTTACTGCATAAAAGAAAATTTTTTATACTTTGTTCTACTTACATTTTTATAGAATCAGAGATTCTTGGCAGACTCGTTGCATATTCTTTATTTGGAGTTCGTAAAAAAATATAAAAATTTTTTTTGAAAAAAATTGTAAAAAGGAAAAAAATTAATTCTGTTTGTGTCGGGAGGAATGAAAAAGAGACACATTCCACTAGAAAAGTTTTATGAAAGTCGTAAGCGGCTCCGAGATGGCGTGCTAAGGGCCTCATCAAAGGGCACAGTGCCTTAAGGACTGGTTCTTTGGCTTTAATGGGCAGAAAACGAACACTTCTTTTACGTCGTAACTGTGCGGTTTGCAATCACCCTTTGTATCTCGTTAGGTTTAGGCAAGTTGAAATCGCGGCCAATAAATCAGTGGTTTCCTCCTTTTCCAGACTCTTATACAAACTTAGTGCCAATGGCTGTGATGAATTTGTCAGTGCAACTCATTTGCTGCATCGTTCGTCTTAGTTGTTTGCCTCTTTCTGCTTGACTCGATGGCTTTCGTACAATTAATCCATATCGATGATTATTAATAATACGCTGCCAAACAAAAGGAGCTAATTGCTTATTGCTTATATAATATATTTTTTAAATATAAACATGTAAAAATTATTTTAAAAAATTATTGAAATTTTGATTTTAATTTTAAAGGAAATATTCACTTTAAAAATTCTTAATAATATTTTTATATTCAAAATTCTTCGAGGTTTTAAATCTCGTTTAACAACTTTTTTTTTTTAAAGAATAAATTCGTTTTGTTTTTCTTTTAACATTTTTTGGTCAACATTTTTTATAGTCGCGACCTCAGAGGGCGCAGGTGGTTTCAGGCTGCCATTATTCAACCGTAACTTAGGTTTTCGCTGAACTTGAATGTTGGGCGGGTTCGGCGGCTGAATAAGTGGGTTTAGTCTGAAAAATGTGTGTGTGTGGCATCGAGACTCTGCTTCTTAATTACTGCACTGACGGAATTCAAATGATGAATCTTTATTGAGGGGGAAAACTGCATTGCAATGCGATGCAATAGGGTGAGGCGCAGTCTGACGGATAAACGCAGTAAAACAATGCTAAGATACGCATCGACCGCCCCCTCTATCCGTCTGGCGCATTCCGCCGCCTGGTGGGCGACAGACTGCAGATGGTTGGCTGCTATGGCTGCGATTTTTGCACAGCAAACTTTTCACTCCGTGTTTTCTTGCTTAATAAGACGTAGTTGCTGCAGACAAGCTCCCCCCACAGATCCGTGCGGAGCTTTTTATTGTGGAGGAAGTTGATGAGGGGTGTGCGGATGCCTCTAATTTTTTTTTTTTTTTTAAATGCGTCGAAGGATTTTCATTTAGGAATTTAGATTAGGGTTTTGCCCGTTGATGTGGCGATGACAGCACGAGCGAAGCTTCGTATATAATAAACGGCTCGGCTCTTTTAATCGTTTGGTTTTTAGATATTTAATCAAGATTCATTTCTCTCATTTTTCAAATTTTTTTATATTTTGTATTTTGCTTAAATTAATTTCATTTATTGTCATCATCTCGCTTAAGTTGCGTTTTATTGTTAATTTACTCTATTTTTTTTATATGCGCAGCTGTAAATGTTACTGTCTGCAAATTTAATCTATTTATATGTAAGTGTGGTGATGCCAGATGATGTGGAAAAGTATGATGAATTTATGTGCGTTAAAGTATTTTTATATCGTTGATGCAATGCAGTATCTGCATTGATGCAATTAACTAGAAAATTTTTTTTTTTATTATTTGTACTTGAAATAAAGTTTTAATTTCGGCTCGTGTCGAAATTCAATTGGCAGTAAAAAGATTTACTGTTGTTATTGGGATTTTTGCTGTAAACTTGTGCAGCAATTGTGAGCTCGTCAACCCAATAGACTCGAGGTCAAATTGGTGTTTGTCACGTGTCTCGTAAGAAATAAAAACGTTTAGAGTTACACTACACATTCTATTAATTTTACAAACATTTCTTTTCCCCCAAATAAAAAATATATAAGCAATTTATTATTTTTTTATATAAAAAATATATATATATATATAACGCTAATGAAGCTTTCTTTGAGGCGCGCCGCGAAGCCTCCCTTTGGAATTCAGGCGGAGCTTTTCACTTATCGCCGCCAATTGCTTTATGGACTCAACACGAAACTCTAACCTCGAACTCGGTATTTTTTTTGAGATGTCCACAAAAGAAAAAGAAGGATTATATATCTAGCGACTACGCATGCGCATTACAACCGTCTAAGCTTATGGAGCAATCGCGCCTTTGGTTTGGAGGAACAAAAGGCAAATGATGACGGGGCGTCTGTCATCTTTGTCTCGCCGCGAGTCGGGCGACGTTGTCCGCCTGTCTCGCTGCCATGATGAGGTCACTGGGACAATTCGTGCAGTTCGTTCGATGGAAAAGTACAAGATACGAATTGCATAGTTGAAAAGGAATTGAGGAATTCCCAAAAATGATTGCAACTCGTTGAAAAAAAAAAAATCATTTTTTTAAATAGGAGATTTAAAATTAAATTGCTTTTCCTATTGGTAGAAATTTTCATACCATTTGAACTGTAACGAATGTAAAACTCGTAAATTTAAAATGTTTGATTAAAACAATGATAAACATCGTTGCCAACTGTTTTTTCATTTAAAAAATTTTTTTTCTTTTATCATTGGTTTGTTTAATTGCTTTTTATTAAGTGATCTCGAGACAAGATTTTCAACTGAAGGGATTAAGGGACGTGATTTGAATAAAACAATGAAAAGTAAACAAAAATGTCTTGTTTGACTCGTTAATAAAAATTCTTTATTTTCTTAAATAAGTAAAAATAAATAAATAAATAAAAAAAATCAAACTTTGACATATCGAATCTCCAAACAGCGTAAATCAAACACAAACACAATCAGAAAAAAGCATTAAGCAAAATAAACATTGGTGCAAATCTAATAGAAAACGTATCAAATGTCACTATGACATGAGTAAATTACTTAAAATAGCATTTATTAATTAATTCAAATAAGTAGAATTGGACACTTTCTCTTTAAGTTGGTCGACGAGACATAATTTAGTCGGTGAGTCATTCCTTCTAATAGTTAATGTCTGTTTGAAATGAATGATGGGTGTTTTGCTGCTATGACTACGACGTGGAAGGCAGTTATCCGATCTGTCCCACAGCAAGAGATGTGCAGACACTCGCCGTAATTTCCGGGCGATGCGTCTCCCATTACGAGGGGTTAATTGGGTTATTTAAGCCTGTTTACTGTAAGGCTCTCTGTTTCACTCGTCTCTTTCTCTCTTTCTCTTTTACTCATTCACGTCGTGAGCCCCTCCGCTCTTCGTTTTTCTGCCCGTTTTCCCCTTTTCCCTTCGCCGCATCGAGCGACTCGTATTGATTTTCACCTAATCCTCTTCTTCATTCCACTTTATTCGCAATTTTTTAGAATTAAAGCGCGTAAACAAGTGATTGAAATAGTGTGTAACGTGCAACGTATTGACTGAATTCAGACTTAAAGAAGATGTAATGGGAGAAAAAGGAGAAGTTTGGGTCGTCTTTGTTTTTGGTTAATGGTGTAAATGCACTTGTGTTGTCCGTATCCCTTCGGCGCACGCGTAGAATGTATTATATAAGAACTAAAATTGTGTCCACCACCTGCGGTCTCTTTTCTTTTTTCTTTTCTTTTTCCAGTTGATGGATGATTAAAATTTTACCGTTGGGTTTTGTGTTTTTTGACCATGTTTTTTAAATGGTTTTTATCCTTTGAGGGTTTTGGATATGTGCCCGCTTTTTGAAAAGAGGAAGAAAAAATATAAATAAGAAAAGAAAAGGAATTTATGAAGCTGTGAAATCAAATGTAAAATGCAATAGCATAAAAAGTTTGTGTTTAGGTACCACTGGGTGATAAAATGTGGTAATAAGTTATTATAATGGATCTTTTTATTGCTTAAAAAAGCCTTAATCGTCCTCTTTTTTTATATTTTTATTTTTTAAAATAAACAAGCGAATCAGTAGGCGGTAAAATATGAAAATAAATAAATAAATGTTTATTATCATTTTAGATATCACATTTACTCGAATTATTTTTTTAAAATAAATTTCTTGATTAACGATTATGTGAACTGGAAGTGAATAAGTATCTGCAAAGTTAACATCCTACAACTCATGATTCGCTGCCTTTACGTCAATTTACGAAGCGGGCGAATATGACGACGTTCTTTTCACCGTCTCACTTCCGATGGTGGCGACAAAGTGCGAGGAATGCATCCCATTCTTCACTCTTCATTGACTCCGAGCTGCGTTGTCATGACAACGACGACTTAGAGCTCCGTGTCGGCCCCATCATTTGGCCTCGTTGGAAACGTGCACTTTGAGCAATGGCTCGCCTGCAACTGCTTATCTGGAAATAAGCCACGTGCGTCTGGCTCGGGCTATTCATTTTTTTTTTCTTCCTCCGTCGCTTTTTCCTTTACTTTTTTTTTTGTCTTTTTTTTTTTCTCTTTTCCACAAGATAAATTCGCCAATGACACCGTCCTCCTTCATCCCTTCGCTACCCTTACACCTCCGCCCGGACGTGCGCGCACGCCGAGGTTGCACGTACATCCGCACCAACCCACCAATGCCATCCCGGCCTCGACGACCGCGGCTCGTACCGATAAGAAAACCCGCTTCAACTCGGACTTGTATGTGTAATATCCCCCCATTTTTTTTCATCGTCTTTGATTCCCTTCAATTCTTTTTTTTTATATCCCGGTCGTCTATTCTTTAGATTGTGTCTTATTCTTCTCTCCTTTTATAAAAACATTCAAAGTAATTTCCTTTTATTTTCATCAATTTTTTTTTTCATTCATTTTACATTTATGGGATTGAGTGGTTTAGTCGACTTTATATCGATTTATATATTTTTTTTTTAATTAAAAATATTACGTAATAATCGAAGAAATTTAAATTAAAATTTCCAAAATTCCAAGAAATAAAGAAAAAATTAGAAAAAATTAAATTATGATTTATTTTCCTTTCCTTTTTTTTCTATTTTCTTTTTGAGTTTGGAAGTTTCCTATTTAACCTGTAAGAAATGAATGATTGATAGTTTGAAAAGCCCACCAGAGAATCCATCTTTCTCCGTCGCTCTTGTATTTGATCGTCATCGCTCATAAGATTTTTAAGCTCCGCCAAGTCTCTCCATCTCTTCGCAGTCTCAGCACCCACTGATTATTTCCCCAAATATTAAAACATGAAACCAGAGTGCGATGATGAGGCGTATTTTTTAAATCCTTTCCTTCTCTTATCTCAATTCTTTTTTTTTTTATTTCTTACAATAAAAGACATTTTTTTATCTATTTCATTTTTTCTTTCTCATCCCCACACACAAAGAATAAAAAAATGTTGAAAAAATGTCATGTTTTAAACAGTGTATCTTTATCTAAATGGAAAAGAGCATTTTTACACCTCGTTATCTATGGCATTTTTACTTTATTTTTTTTTTTTATTTTAAAAAAAAAAATCGCTGCTTTAATATAATTCGTGGTTTTCAAGTGCGAAAACTTGACTTTGTTGTGTGTGCGTATAAATACGGTTATTGGTGAGATGTCATCGTTCATAACATGCCTGCACTCTTGAAATGAGTTGGTGCCTCACTCGAAAAGGCCACTAGTATCATCAGCCAGTTCAGACGAGAGGATGTCAGAAAATGCGCTATTCGCTACTCGTCTTCAGACTTCAGCCTTTTCTTTCGCCTTTTTGTCTCAACGATGTTCGAGAGGTCAGTTTAAAGAGAATAGATTTTAATGTTTTTTTTTTTTTTTTACTTCTTTTTACGAGTTTAGTTTTTTCTCATTTTTTTGTTGTTGTGTTGAATTTAAATACTTTAAAAAAATTTTTTTATTTTTTTATTTTTTTATTTTTAAATTAAATTGGAATTTTGGGAAAAGAAATAATTGGTAAATTCATCATCGCATTAAAGTTGTAATTATATCGATCGAAATTGGAAAAAAATGTTAAAATGTGATTTGAAAAATCGTAACCGATTTATCGTGATAAAATATGATGGAAATATTTATTTTTAATATTTAAACATATAAAAAAGTAAAGCGGCCTGTTTCAACCACTTGACACTTACCAATAACTTATCCGTAGTGTGGGTTTTGATACGTGCGCATGCTCCGTTCGCAGTGAACCGCATCAAATGGAGGGTAACATGTCACAATGTTTGCGCATGCGTGCACAAAATCAAACGAATGCCTCACGAGATCGATGCATCGTCTCCACTTTCCTCTCCTTTATTTTTTATACTCTTTTTCACCATCCGTTGGGATCTCGTCCCATCGTCTGCCCCACGCCTCGGCCCTTCAACCCTGCATCAAACACGAGAAAAACCGTCATCTTTTGTTGAAATCCTTTTCTTTACATGTCCCAAAAGACTTCTTTAAGCTCTTCTGTAAATCTTTTCAAATATTGTTTGCTTGACCAGCAGAAAAAAAAATTTTGATAATTTTTCATCATAAAAATATTTTTCTAACGAGTTTCTATCAGCTTCAGATCGACGATTCGGTTAAGATTTATAGAGTGAAAACAAATTTTCACAAAGATGGTAGATAATCACAATAAATCATTTGAAAATGTTTTTTTAAACTTTTTTTCTTTAAATCAAATAGTTAAATATAAATTAATATATAAAAATAAATTAAAATTTTTATGGAGTTTTATAAAGTTTTCATATTTGTTGAAAAAACGAGTCAATTCAAAAGTTATGCTAGGAATGTTTTGGAATTAAATAAGTGCTGGAGGAGAAAATATAAAAGGGGTGAATGATTGACTGAATGATTTCATTACTGACATTCAAGACGAAGGGGAAATTAAATATTAAAAAAAGTAAAACGAATCAACTGATGCAAATTTTATTTAAAATTTAAAAAAAAAAAAACAATTTACTAATATCATTTTACATTAAAACTATAAAACCAACAAATCAAAACAATGAAATGAAAATCATAAATTGCGAAACTTGTAAGAAAAAAAATATTTCGTTATATAAAAATGGAATATTCGCTCGGCTGTTCCTTCATTAAAACATCGACCTCTTGCAGTTATGAGAGGCGAACACTAAGGCACAAGCATTATAGGCCTTCTCCGTGTATCCAAGGCAACGGTTGCAGATAATGAAAGCGTGTGGCAGCCATTTCTAGCAAGGGGATGGACGAGCAACACAGTCTCGTTACGTCAATGGACGTGACGTTGCGAAGGACCGGTAGTGGCGCTTTTTAATACCCCAGCCACAATTTGTCAGCCGCCGCCTCAATAAAGTGCATCTTAGCAAGCAAGACCAAGATGGAATTTCCTACCATTCGTTGCGTTTTTTTTTTTCTTTCTTTTTCTTCATCCTTGACGGAAATTGCCAAAATGCGTCGGAGGCTCCGTACAAACGGATGTTGTGGCTAAAAGATGGAAACATCGTCGCTTATATTTTAAATTTTTTTATTTTTCCAGTTTGCATGTGCGTGACGTAAATGCGCTATTTAAAAGTGTTCTTTAGCGAGTTACAGTTGGTGAGGAGAAACGGTTGGTTTTATACGAATGCAAATGAATATACGGAGGCCGAGAGGCGGCACTCGACGTTGTAGTTGATGGCGGTTTGCGTTATTAGGCAGAAGAGTGAAATTTGAATTTGGTGCGAGTAAGTTGGAGTTAGGTGAAGCGAGCAAGTGCCATCATAATTACCTTGTCAATTTAACACACTTTGCCACGGTTGTGTACCTAACTCGTGTTGTGTCGCGGTTTTACCAAGTCGTTGCGTTAAATACGGGATTCTGTCGCATCGGTTAGGTTTTTAATTTATTATTTATTAATATTTAAGTAATAGGGGAAAAATGTAAATTTTTGAATATGTGGTTTTATCGGTGAAATTTCGTGTTAAGTCGAAGAGGAGGAAAAGTAAGTAGCGAAAGGGTGAGTTTTATGAAGGAGAGTGAAAGGCATCGGTTTTCTCGTTGTTGGCAACGTGCCTCTGTAAAGTAGAAGAGTCGTGGATTGTTGGTTTGAAAGTGGGTTTGATGCAAACGTCATTTTCTCCCGAGGCGAAGTTGGTCGGTGTCGGATGGAGGCGTCTCTCGAGCAACGTTCGGATGGCAGAACCGTTTCCTGGCGCGTCAAACTTATTTCCGTTATCGAAACTCGTCTTTATCGGTGTCTGTGACGTCATTCGACTCGTCAGTTCACCAGTTCGGTTTTAACTCGACCGATTTTCAACCGCGTGTATTTATCGATGCGTAACGAGCGTTACAATCTCGGGTAACATTTGCGCAACGGTTGACAACTTTTAGGAAATTATTCCGCCAGGTGGCGATTCAATTTCTAGATTTATGTCCCATTTTTGGTGTTTTGAGAGTTGGGGAGGTGGAAAATTGATGAAAATTGATGAAAATTGTCCATCTGTATAACAACGAGTTGGTTACGAGCGGAATCCATTTAGTTGATGAATGACACTCGTACTTGATTACGCGATCGGATAAATCGTTATCATTGTAAATGGTGGTCACTAACACCGTGTCCACTTATGAAACCCGAATGATTACTGACATTTTTATACGTTTTCCGTATAAACAAGTCGTAAACGGTGAACCCAGTGACCACTACAAACCACACGCGAACTCATTTGTCCACCATTTTTTCCCATTCTCCTCCTCTCACTCACTCACTGCAACTCGCGATACGAAAATGTCATGTGCTCATTCGAGAATGAGCGAAACCAACGAATACGTCGTTTATCTTTGCGCTCAAATGCGTGACGCGGGATAAATGAATTACAAACCCATTTAGAAAATGCGTCGAAATTTTACAGATGGCCACTAAAAAATGGGAAGGGAAAAAATATACAGCAACTGGACCTCATAAAAGAGTGAAAAGAAAATTCCTTTTTTACGACTTGTTTCTCGACGATGCTATTGATGCGCTCAACAATTTTAAAAATGGAAATAAAATAAATAAAAAAAAAGACAAATTCCTCACACAAATCTCGACGACTTAAAGTCAAAGTGCGCATGCGTGATTTTATCCATTTTTTTAAAAATAAAAATTTTTCTTAAATTTTAAAAATGTTTAAATTAAACGAGATTTTATTTGTAAGGGCAAAGGAACGACCTTTAAAGGCTTCATCAAGCGAATGTGGGCAATTGTGATGGTCAGTGAATAGGGTGGTAGTGACCTCGTAAGTGACCTTTCTCTCCTTTGTTTCATGTAGTTAACATCATCTGCCTTTGCCTCCTACCAAAACACTCAGCTTAATGATTTCGTAGTTAAGAGAGATGAAGTTACCAAAATGTGGTTTGCACTTTCAATTACATCAAAACACGTTTCACACATTACGACATTTAATTTATCAATTCCCATATATTTTTTTAAAAAAAAGTAATAATAAAAGGATTTTTCATTTTGTCCTTGAGAATCGACAATGTGATGGACACGGTTGGGTCGATTCATCAGCACACTAGAGTTCCACACCAGACGCTTGTTCCGGAATCCCCATCCTGCAGTTGCCTCGCAACGAGCGCATCCTCGGTTGTTGGCACGAAAGCGTAGTGAAGGGTGTGGTCATCTGGCGCCTTTATTGCTCGCACTTGGGATTAAATGACCACATCGGAGCTGGAGTAACGTGGCTTTAAAATTGGTGGCGGGAAATTTCACAAGCACCACGCCTTCTTTGCCTCCACCTTCTCGTCCCGGATACGATCGTAAGTTAGTCCCCGTCGAGCGTGAGTGTCAACGGGTTAACGGCGTGTCACCCTCGGGTTTCGGTCCTGCGCATTGTGTGTAAAGAGGCGACGAAAGGGCAACAGCTGAGAATGAGAGACAGTTAGGGTAAGGAGAATGGCATGGGGAGACTTGATTTTAACGAGTGGTGCGAGCAGTTTCATGAGGCCGCTCTCCACTCTAACTTGGTTTACAACGGACGAATGGGGCGGTCACTCTTGTTGGGTCACTGCGAGGGATTCCAGGCCGTTCGATAGAGGATTAACACTCGTCTTTATCGTATAAATTCACATTTATTTTTTGTTCTTGGTGTTTATTTTTAAGTGTAATTTTTTTTTAAAAAATATAAATTTATTCCTATTTTTACAGATGATGCGGCCAACCGAGTCATCAGTGACAATGATAAAGCAATTTTTACTCATGGAATCGTCGCGATTCATCTTTCGCTTATTCATCCGTGAAAAGGGGAAGAGAAATAAAAAAAAAAAAGTGGTTGTGAAGGTAAAAAATATATAAAAAAATAAAGTGAAAATTGACATCTTTTAAGCGACATGTTGGATCCACAATCGATTTCAGGCTGTGATTGTCCAAACGCAATTCTTGTGTAATGGACAGCAAGAACTGTGTATGGACATCAATGCTTGAAATAAGAAGGCAGCGATCGACTTCGATCATTTGAAGATCATTTTGATATTTGCATTTTTATTCAACTTGAAATTTATTTCCAGAAAAAATTTAAATGTCATTTTTTTAAATCAATAAAATTATTACTTTCGAATTTCAAATGTACTTAAATCACTCATTTTCTTATACACCCAAAACATTTTTTCCATCAACATGGATTTTAAAAAAAATAATTTTTTTTTTCAACGTTAATTCCTTAGCTTTAAATTAACATTTTTAAAATGAAAACTTATCGTGCCATTACTTGACTCTTAACTACCAATAAGTTTCGAATCGATCCACGTATCTTTTTCCCATTTTCTGATAAGCAGTTTTTTTTTTTTTAAATAATTTTTTTAAATTGAGTTTCCGAGCTTAAAACGAATAAAAAAGTATAAAAAGTAAAAGTCTGAAGAAGTAAGGCTTCGTTTTAAATAATCGTGAGTTAATCCTCCAGCAAAACATCTTTGTGTCCCTCAGGTATCGTATAAAATGGATCGGTCTATCGGCATCTCCTTTACCATTTCCCTCGAGGTCTGATTTGTGACTATCCTCGTGGTTCCTCTTATTTTATCTCACCTTATCTGTCGTCGCTTGGGATCGAAGATAAAGTTGTTCGCCCACTTAGATCATTTACAGACCACGAGAAAAGCCCACGCTCGCTTTACTTACTCGTAACACGCGAATGGCGGGAATCTTGTTTCGCCTACGTCATCAACTCGCTGCCATTCCTTCGTTGGGCTCGAAAAAGCGTCGTATTTTCTTCTTTTTCTGTCAGAATGCTGCATCAGCAAAGTAGGCGACGCCGAAATGGAATCTTCTTCACTCGACGAGACGACGAGCACGAGTTAATAAGTGGCGGTAAAAATTTATTAATAATAAGAGTTTTTGTTTGCTTATGTTAATGACTTTGTGAAGGTTTTATCCAATCGGAATAATTTTGTAATTTTATTGACTGTTTGTAACTGTCGAGAGAAATAACTTGTTGATATTAATCAAGTTAAGAGATTGGAAAATGCAATTAATTTTAAGCAAAGTCACGGTTTTCGAAAAGACGATAGGGCGAGTTTAGATATTAGCGAATGTATTAAAACGATGTCACTTAAACACGGCACTTAAACCGAGATTGGCTCGATCGTGATGTGAGAAGCGCCTATTCCTCCTGCTAATCCCAGTTCATTGTCAATAGACAAGCTCCGTTGCCTTTATTTTACGACGAGGTAGTTGCACGGCCGCATGCGCGGTAGTAAAGCGCAGCCGGATTGTGCAATTAGGGAAATGACGCGAATCTCGAGCGAAATGCAACGTCCTCTTTCTACTCCCTGCGGACGATGAATTGGCTACGGAAGCTCCATCTTGCCCACTTTCTCCGCCCTCCTCCGGCCTCTTTGCCTGACCACGGACCTAATCCAGCCTTCATCGAATGATAAAGCACATCTTCATCAACTACGCCGTGTCTGCTCGGATTTACGAGTCGAGAGGAGTGAGTGAACTCGGCACTTGTAAATTCTTCTTCAAATGTCACGGCTGAGATTGCATTGCGAGCTTACGAGGGATTTAGCGGACGGTAAACCTGGCTTTAAAGTCGAATCATTAAAACAAGAGCCTCTTGTAGGTTTCACAAAACGTCCTTATTGTAAAATCATCTCTTTCGTTACGACCACTTTATTCGTTTCGACTTGACAAATGTCTTTAATATTAATCAAATATATTAATCGATTCAAATATTAATAAAATTTTTTTTTTTATACTTTGAACCGAGGAAAAATATCGGATGGTTGGTTTATGTAATTGGGCTATGAATTGAAGTCGACATGAATAGAAATGTCAGAAGTGTAATAAGAGACCTTATCGCCACGAGAGAGGCCAATTGCGAAACCGAATAACCACATAACAAAACCGATTATGTCTCTTTATTTAGAAACAAAACAATTGTCTCTCTCAATTATTGTCTATTAATATTTTTTTAATATTTTTTAA
Source organism: Henia vesuviana (assembly GCA_034696185.1). NCBI lineage: Eukaryota > Metazoa > Arthropoda > Chilopoda > Geophilomorpha > Dignathodontidae > Henia > Henia vesuviana. Next base: position 2,507 of record JAQFZU010000185.1, on the reverse strand, counting down.
AAAAACACAAAATTTTTTTTTTTTTAATTTTCTTAAAAGTCTCGATCGAATACGTGTCGAAGTGAGTCTAGTTCGGCTTTAAACGAGCATTATGAGAACATCACATCACTTTTCGCAAACTTTTGGCATGTAGAACGTGTAATAGTGTGCGCTGGATTTGATTAAATTTTCACTATATACAGTACAAGTCAGCGCCAACTTGTAATAAAACGAGGGCCAGACTCAATTAAAATCAAGCATTCAAACGTTAAAAAAAATATTCATATACAAATTTAATTATTTAAATTCGTAAAAATTATTATTACAAAATTTAAATTTTTTTTAATTTACTAATTTAATGTTTTAAATTTTAAAAAGTGTTTTTATTCTTATTTTAAAGTCGAATCAAAGTATTTAGAAAGTCTTTTGGTTTGCAGTGAGTTATACAAAGCAGATACGACTGCTTTTTACGGTCTGTAAAAAAAGCAACAAATTGAGAAAACAAAAGAGTTGAGTGTGTGCGAGACAGTGAACTGTTTGCATCGCTTTTGAGTGCTTTTTCCTTTACTTCACTGCATTTCCTATTCAACCAAATTGGTTCGTTTCGACTCTTCGCACTAATTTGCCACTCGGTTGAACTAAACGCCTTCTTCGTCTTTTTCTTATTAAAAATTGAAAATTGGAATTAAAATACCTTTGATTTTGATTTTTATAAAAAAAATTTTATAATTATGGAAAGTTGAAAGTTTTGTATTAATAGTCATATGTTAATTAAGTGTTTCTTTTTAAAATAAAAAAAAATATTTTTTTACTTTTTTTGATCGATCGATGAATTATGATGGGAGCTTTTATACAGATTTATGGCGAGGAAAGAAGTCGGGAAAAAGAAAAATTGCGAAAGTGTTTAGTACTTGTTAATGGGCCTTGCCTCAACAACTTTTCAATTTGGGTGACGTCATTCGACGGAGGTGGTCCGTAATCTCGTCTTTTTCTACGTGATTTACTGCACCGGCTTTTGTTTTCTATATATGAGCGGGATCAACATTAACCACAAATCTTTTATGAGTAAAAATAACAAAAAAAAAATCCTTTCTTTACTTTATTGGTTGAGTTTGAATAAAACTTGAGCCATTCATCATTTCAAAATCTAAAAAAAAAAATTTTTTAATTAGTCTTGAAAAATTAGTTTTGAATATTTATGTGTACCAAAGTGACTTTAAAAACATTCGACTTTGTTTGTAATGCAATTATTCAATTTTAAAAAAAATATAAATTTAGCGATGGAAGAGATAATCTAGTAAAACGAGGCACTTGTCGATTGATGAGTTGAATGTATGTCTGATGCAGGCGTCGAACGAGGGGTTGTTGGGATTCTTTTCTCGTCTCCATTGCGACGCCAAATAGGCGGAGAAGAGTACGCATGCGCCGCACTGTTTGTACTAATTAGAGAGTAGGCCAGTAGTATGGTAAAGGGGTTGAGGGAGGCGTGTTAATTAATCTGCACTCGCACGAGCGATGGCTTTGACTCCAAGTGCCTTTCACGCAGCGATTACGTCAGTCGGCGAGAAGCGCTCCCTAACGGACGACATCACATTTAATTAAAACGATGGAATATGGCAGTGAGTGAGTATGTGTTGTGTTCGGGTCCCTCGCGAGGCTGCTAACATTCTGAACGATGGCTAGGAATGTGGCCATAAACTTAAAATCCTCCCGACTTTTCTTCTTTCTCCAATGGCCAAACTACATTTGGTATGCGACTCGCATCGACCTTGTCCAAAACGGTTTCCAAATTATTTATTTACATTTTCATTATGCTTTTTTATACTTAAAACATCGGATTAACACTAATCCCGAGTTTTAAATAGTAAATTATTTTATATATTTTATATATTTTCTTCGGTCGACAGACGTCTTAAGCGGTTTTTGGTCTGCTTTAGTGCAGTAATGTCCCAACGGCTGCGAGTGCTTTCGGTCTATCGGCTGCCTGGTCAGACCCGATTTTAGTCATTGGTCGATTCCAGTCACGTGGGGAACTGGTCGCGGGCAGTGCCGATCGACGTCGTTCGCATACCAAAACGGCAGACCGCAAAAGAAAGCAATGGCACATGGGCTTCCATAAAAGAGCTCGATGCTTTTAGCTGGCAGACAAGTTCATCAGTAGAGAACATGACAGCGTTAGAAAGCAGAGCCACCCAGTGGCACGATCCAAAGCGTCGATACAACAATAAACAGTCGATGCACCTAAAATCAACATTTGGCCGTTTCAAGTTTGTTCGAAAACAAATTATTACTCGGTGATCCGAAAATATGTTAATCGAACCCAACTTAAATATGCAAATTAAGAAATCGGGAAATTAAAACAAATCGATAGAAAAAATTTTCTTAAAAATACATTTATTAAACTAATTTTTTGACTTTGCATTGTAAACGTAACTTTAAAATCCATTGTTTTAAAACAAACGACATAAATTAAATTCTAATTATAACGAGTGCAGTGAAAATTGCATTCGCTTTGATTAATATTCCAA
>JAQFZU010000184.1:0-40421 GCA_034696185.1 Henia vesuviana | reverse complement strand
TAATAATTTCAATAAAAAAAAAAATTAATTTAAAATTTTTTAATTTATTTAAAAATAATCTCAACTCAAAACAAGCAAAAAAAAAATCACACCCAACCTCGAAAAACAAACTATTTTCTTTTCTTTTTCTCCCCTTTCTCAATTTTCCTTCCCATTTCCTGACCTATTTAATCTCTTAAAAAAATTACTTACAGCCATTTTCTGACCTTCAGTTTACTCGTAATGTGTCACAAGTTACTGCATTTCTGACTTGACTCCTTTGTAATTTCAACATAAAAAAATTTTTTTTTAACCTTAAATTTCCCTCATTTTCCACTTTTCATTTCCTTCTTTGAAAAAAAAAATTTTTAAGTCATTCATTTATCCAGCAAAAAAAAAAATAAGAGTAAAATTGAATTTTATTATTTTTTTAGGGTTTTAAATGACCATTGATAACTGACCATTCATTAATTGATTTTGATTTATTTGATTTGGGATTTATATTCTGTTTAAATAAATTGATTAATTTCTTTAATTTAACAGGTAACTCCTACTGCCCAGGGCCTCAACCCTAATGCGAATGAATTTGAAAGTAAATTGCCCTCGTCGCCAGTCCAAGTCAATAGCAGCGCCACTTGGGATGATGGAAACGATGCCACAGCTTCACCCTCACTCCCATTGAATGATGGTAAGGCAATGTTTATATTTACTTTATTCATCTAAAAATAAAATACGATGTAAAATCTCATTTTCTCACTTAAAAATAAACAATATTGTGTGTCGGGATTCGTTCTTTCAATGAGAAAATTACATAATTCCTATCGGTTCGAGCATATTTTGCGAGTGAGCGACGATTGGTCGAGGGATTCGCAGTGCGATTTTCAGTCGGCAGATGGCGGGGAGGAAAAATGATGACGTTTAAGGAGCGTGTCCCATGGTGCATTGCGGGGCACATGCTGCATTGGTAGCCATCTTGAGGTCGCACTGCCTTCCTCCAAACTGGAACCATTGAAATTCGGTAAGATGAGGCGTTCGATTTACGTTGTGAGCGAGTCGTGAGTGTCCGTAGTGTGTGATGGTGTCGATTGAGTGTTTGGTGATGTGATTTCGAGCGATCGACGCCCGACCGAGCGCTGGCATATGGTCTGGGGACCCGATTCGTAGGCCTTTAGCAGAAATGTGTGACGTTTTGGCTGGGAGACCAACTTCTAATTTAAATTCCCGACTTTTTCTCGCTTGCAGTACATCGTTGCCAGTGGAATTGAGTTTTTTTAAACTGGGGAAAAACCACTGTAAAACGATTATTTTATTTTAAACAACGTTTGGTATTTTTAAACGATAATCGACTCGATCAAGTTTGTAAAAATTTTTTTTTTAATTTAATTTGTGAGTTTTGAATTTCGTGGATTTTAATATTTGTTGTGGTCGATGTTTAAGTATGTAAAGAATTTAATTTCCTTTTGATGTCTCTTTGAATTTTATCAGTGCTTAGTCATTGCCTACACGATATTGAATGATAAAATACAAAGATTCAATGTCGCAATACTTGAAAACTGCCATTTTTCTATTTATATAAATAAGATTTAACTGTTTTTTTTATTTCTTTAATTTTAATTTTTTTTTTAATATAAAATCTGTTGAACAACAGGTGTTAGTGAGACTGTTTGTTCGATTTGAAATGTTTTATTTAATCTTTTTTTTTTTTTTTTTTTTTTTAAATAAAAATATATGAAGTTTTTATATAAAATGTTATTAGGCTTAGTAATTCCTCGTTATTAGTGCTTGAGTAAACAAGCCTTAACAGCCAGAGCAGAAAATTATGATTTTTTTTTTTATTTATTTAATTTTTTGGGGGGAGAAATTTAAAAGTAATTTTTCTAAGGGAAAGCGGAAATAAATAGTTAAAAAGCCTATATAAAATATAAAGAGACTGAGAGTTGTAATAAATGGTGATTTATGTGATAAATAATGAATGGTTGATTGTAATGAAATGTAAAACGAGTGTTGTCTTTGCTTTTTCCTGTCGGTCTACTACTACTAAGGTGACAGGATCGGCCAAATCTCCCTGAATTTTTTGAATGGAACTCACCAGGAAATGGTGTTTGGTTGGTTGAAATGCACTTTTTTTCCAAATTTTTTGTTTTTAGCTTTTGAATAGTTTATGTCTGTGAGAGGGAAAAATTGATTTGAAAAAGTTAAGTAAACAAATTTTAGAATTGAAAAAAAAAATTTTTTTTGTCCCTAAAAATGTTTGTTGATGTAAAATCATGGAAAATGAGTAAATAAATAATTTTGATAGAAAAAAAATTTAAGAAAATTTGTGAATTTAAAAAAAAAATAAATAATGAGTTAAATGAACCTTAAGAATGTACCACACCTGAACCAGAAATCGAAAATGTCTCGTTGAACTTGACCCAGAAAAACACGTGACCTGTCCCGAATGTATCTCACTTTATTTTGAAAAAAAAAAAGAAATAAATTAAAATATTTCGAAAACTGGCCATGCGCAGATAGATATTAGGGTTAAAAATGAAGTATCGTATTCCCTCCCTCACATATTTTATAGTAACGGCCCATAGCCGGTATTCAAATTTAAATGACTCGGACAATGTGACCTCAGATGTCGGAAGAGTTAAGTAAGGAAAGTTGAATGGAATTTGGTCCGAATTACCAGAAATTTTTGTGCCAAAACCGCGATGGCGGTTTACCACGTAATGTGGCATAGTGTTATGGACGATGACATTTTTCCATGTTGTTGTATGGGTATAGTAATTATTTATTACTTTCATTAACGGGATTTTATTCCTTTGTTTTTTAGGGTATCCTTACATGAATGGAGACGTTAGCAAACTGCAGCCGACAGCGGTAGTGTTCTCGACGACGGCGGCGCCGGCTGCGGCTGGCGTGGCACCCGGCCCCATGCCCACGGAATATACGTCGATGGCCGATGGAGCCATCGTGGGAGCCACCGATGGATTGGCCACGTATACCACTTCGCAGACTCCTGACAGCGGCACGAACGAAGAGTCGATCACGGACGAAGGTGTTAATGAAAATCATTTGAAAGCGATGCTGCAGCACCAACTCGAGTATTATTTCTCCAGGTAACTTATTGTTATTGGAAATGAAGTTTTCGATTTTTAATTTTTTGATTATTTTTTTTTTTTTGTAAATAGAGAAAATTTATCAGTCGATATGTACTTGGTGTCGCAGATGGACAGTGATCAATATGTGCCCATTTGGACGGTAGCAAATTTCAACAAAATTCGTGAATTGACTAAAGATATCAATTTGATTGTTCAAGTACTTCGAGGTAAATTGATTTTTAATGCAATTTGGTGGTAGACTGACGAGTGAAGTTTAATTTAATTTTTTTTCTGGTAATAATTAATTTGTTATTGAAATTCATTGAAATGTGAAAATTTTTTTTTTTTTTAAATTATTCAAGATTTTTTTATTAGTCATTTTTGAGAATGACTTTGCAGATTTTTTGTTTTGCTTACAGTTGCAATTGTATAATTGATTTCTATTTATTTTTACACTTATAGTTATTATATAAATTAATATATGGTTTATATTTGGCTCGATGATCGATCTGCTAATAAAAACACGGTTTAATTGATGATGTCTTATCGATTGCTTGTTGTTGACGATTGATTAATATTAATTTTTCATTTGCAGAATCGCCCAATGTTCAGGTGGATGATGCGGGTGAAAAGGTTCGTCCTAACCACAAACGATGTATCGTTATATTACGAGAAGTTCCTGAAACGACTCCGGTGGAAGAGGTGGAAAGCCTTTTCCAAGGAGACAACTGCCCACGCTTCGTCAGCTGCGAGTTTGCGCACAACAATAGTTGGTACGTGACGTTCGAATCGGATGAGGATGCGCAAAGAGCTTACCGATACCTTCGCGAAGAGGTGAAGAACTTTCAGGGCAAGCCCATCATGGCCCGCATCAAAGCCAAACCCTTGCCCAGGGCGCCGCTCGTACCGAAAAACGGTATGAGACCGACGCATCTCGACCCAAATCTGTATCCGCAGTCGCCACAGCAGCCGCCAGCTACGCCACGATACACCACCACTGCCTATCAAGCCAACGCCGCTGCCGCCTCTACGATGCCCAACGTGGGTGGATTTAACGGACAACACCTTCAACTTTATGTAAATATTGAAAAAATTATTTTTCTCATTTTTGTGAATTTTAAATATTTTTAATTACATTTTATTTATTTATTTTTAGTTTCAGCCTTTTTACCCGCCCAGTATGCTGCAGACTTGGCCACCAACAAGTCCAGCTTATCTAGATATTAGTTCGGTGAGTCCAATATTAGTCGTTGGATTGTAGTTTGGGTCTAAAATGAGTTTTATTGATTCGTAGGTGTTTTCTATGAACGGTTTGGCACCGCAAACTGCGTACAAACCTCCGAGTAGTGGCGGCCGACACAGTTTTCAATCGATTCGTAATCGCAACCAAAAACCACACGGCCGTGGAGGCGGCCAGGATAACATGGACAGGCTGGATACTCGTCCATCACAATACGACCTACAACGCGGCAATGGCAGCGGCCTCCAACACGGCGCTGCGTCACCAGCTTCGGTGGTGAATGGCAATGGGACCAGCAACGACGTTCAAGAGTGTCACGCTGGCCACGTTGTGGCAGTGGCGGCTGCCTCTGACACGAGTCATTCCAGGCGTGATAGCGGCCAAAATACGCCAATCAATGCAGTCGTGGCGTCTTCTGTGATTCCTGTAGCGACCATCGAGAAAGACGAGTCGACGGCCCAAACGATTTATCGTCAACTCGACGCTCAAACGATGCAAACTTCACAACCGCAGAGGAATCGCCAAAGAAGAAGGAAGCGGGAAGACGAACTTGCATTCACTAAGAATAATGTATTTTTAAGTTTTAATTTTTTTTTTCGTTCTCAATTTTATAGTATTTTTTATTTTACTTTGAATTACAGAGGCCTGAAACGGCTGCAGGTAAAACTCAACCCGCTTCTCTCAAAGAGACGAAGCAAATTTCTCCAAAGTTTGACTTTGAAGCTGCTTCGTTCCCTCCTTTGCCTGGGATGGGTTCCTCCGCCGTAAGTGAAAAAAATTCTAAAATTTTATTTAATTTCATCGATTAAAAATAAATTCTATTTTAAGGATGGAAGTTGCGGTGATAGTGACGCCTTAGAGAACCGAATGTCCGACGTTGTGAAAGGGACAGCGAAGCCTTCGACGGTCGATTCAAAGACTCAAACATTTGCGCCACTTTCTCCCGGCATTCGTGATAGCACAGCGTTGACTAATGGCGGTGATGAGAGCCTTCTCGCCGCCTCGACAGCCGTCCCTACACCGCCACTATCTCCCGTTCCTGTCGTGACGTACGAAATTTTTTTTTAAAATTTATTTGCAAATCAATCTAATAAAATTTTTCTTACTAAAGGAGGGTAACTAAAGGAGTTACGACGGCTGACAAGGCAACTAGAACCGACGAAGCACTGATGAAAGGAGTCGTCGAAACCCCCACTTCCTCGCATCAGAAGCAACATGCATCGTCGGTGACGATAAACGCCTTCACCACGACGCCTAAAACGGCAATGCCATCTCTGAAAGCAACGTCTGCTGGGAGCACTACTCCCAAAACTCCCACAACACCCGTATCGAAAGCGGCTTCGGCCAACACGACGAGCAACACTAACAACAATAACAATACTTGTTCGGCGCCAACGGTGGTGGCGACAGCGAAGGCATCGTCGCCTTCTCTCGCCTATTCGCCCAGCAGCAATAGCAAAGAATCCGCGCACAAATTGAGCTATGCGCAAATGGCTCAACGAGGTCGCGAACGATCGGAAAAAATGGCCCTGGAACAGAAAGATCCCGAAAAGGAACAAAGACGGAAAAGCGATCAGTCTCAATCGTCGAATTATTCGAATTCAATTGGCGGGGCCAATAAACACAACAACGTCGCTGCCAGTACGAAAACGAATTTAAATTTTATTTAGAAAAGTTTAATTTATTTTCATTTTAAGTAGGGCAACAACAACAACAGCAGCAGCAACCATCACCACAACAGCAACACCAACAGCAGTCGCAACAACAGCAACAAGTTCCTTCCAAAGATGGCCGCCATCCTCGTGATTACCAGCGAAATAACAATGGAGGATCACGAGACAAATATAACAATTATCAAACGACGGACCAACCGCGTGACAACAGGTTTCGGCGACTCCGTTCGCAAAAAGAGAACGAGTTCCGCGAAGACAACAGGCGCCGCGATGGGGGTTGGCCAAAGTTCTCTAAGTAAGGGATACATTTCTTGGAGAATTTGTCTGCGCGGCTCATTTTGAATTTTTTTTTTCTTCCTATTTTTTTTCCTTTGACCTCTTTGACGACTTATCTGCAAAGTTAAGGAATTTTTGTAGGCTGCCCATCGATGCAACGATTTCCAAAGACTATTCACCCTTGGAATAATGACTAAAAATGGCTTAAAAAGGGTGGAAATTTAAACCCCGTCACTCGGGCATACTGACTACAGTTCTGGTAACCGGTCGAAATACAGTGCAAACAAAAATAAAAAAAATAACAATATTATGAAAAAATGAAAAAAAAAGTCAATTTAATAATAACCCTTTTTCACTTTTTTCTTTTTAATTTTCTGTTTGGGAAGGGTCAAGAATTGAAATTTGTTTTTGGTTGTTATGCAATTGAGTCCATACACCTTCCATGTTGTAGTTCGTCTTCCTTAAAAAAAATTTTTTTTTTTTTAAATTATTTGTTTTTTCTTTTGAAACAATATTAGGCCCGATTGATAAATGTCCTTTCATGTGTTCTTGTTAGCGGAAGTAGTTAATTTTATGCTCAATGAAGAATATATGTTAATTTTGCACTTTGTGATTACCTCTTTTTTTTTTAAATTAATTTTGGTGAAATTTTCTGTTTTTGTGTGCTCATTAAGACAGTGTTTAGGGGATATAAAGGGTTTAACGTGACTCGATTTGAATTAGGTTATAAAGGAGTGTTTATTTTAATATTTTTTTCCTCTCTCTTTTCCCTAAATATTAATTTTTTTTGGTTAGTTTTGAGGTTTATTTAAGGATTTAAAAAGTAAAGAAATTTCTATGGAAAAAAATGAAAAAATAGATACGATATAATTATAAAGTTTAAAGAAATATAAATATATATACAATTTGGATGAGAAAACAATGGATGTAAATTATAAAAAAGAAATAATTTAATAATTTGTGTAATTTATATGTTAATTAATATTGGACAAGAAAAATGGAAATTTGTGTGTCGAAAGATGATGTAAGGCGCCATTTTTTGGCAGAAAATTTTTAAGTGCCTCCATGAAAAGTATTTCCTCTTTAGTATTTGATAAATCAGGAGTTGGATCTCCGAAGAAAAAAAATTCAGGTGTGCAAAACACTTTTTATAAACTGGGTTCAATTTGATGATGTACGGAGAGTGTAAAATCAGGAAACAATTTTTTTGTTGGCGAATTTGTTTTCTGCATTTAGTTTTTTGTATTTTTCTCAGTTTTTAAATAACAACAACAAAGGAAAACAAAATGGTCATTTTCCCCCCACCTTTTCCCCTTCTCTCTATCTAACTGTCCTTTCCGGTTTATATCCACTTCCCATATATCATCAATGTTTTTACAACACCAAAATGTGTCAATTTACGCAACGCTCAGCATTAATTAGTTAGCGATAGATTTTGCCAAAAAGAAATAAAATGGAAGAACGAAGAGAAATGAACGAAGTGCATCGTGTGGGTTTAAATCTTCGGGTGATTTTAAAATGAATTTAAATACAAACAAATAAACGTCCACTTGACAAGCTCCTCTTCGAAGACAAAGTGGAAATAAAAATGAAAACATTTTGTGATTTTTTTTTTTTTTTTTTTTTTTTTTCTTTTTTGTTTTTAATTTTTCCTTTTCGGTTTTTGTTTGTTTGTGCGTGTGTGTGTGAGTGTGCATCACTTCGAAGAGCCAACCAAAAACATTCTAGAAGTTTGTAAAAAATAACTCTGAAATGGATATGAAGAATTTAGCAACTTTATTTGTCAACAAACAATTTCAAGTGGATAAAATACTACGAGCTGCTCCCTCCCTTTTTTTTGGAAAACAGAAAAAAATAATGGATTTTTTGTGAATAATAATAATAATGAAGTTGAGTTGAAATGTAATTTTTCGAATATTAGATGTGCTTGAATTGTTTATGCAATGAATAACATAGCTTATAATTAGAGAATTTTGGCACACTTTTTCTGCTGTGGTTGGGGATTTTCATTAATGGTTTTTTTTTTCGGTTCTTTAAATTTTTAATTTATAGGAGTGTGTAGATTTATTAGGAAAAGGTTTTTACACGAGAAGGGGAATATAAAAAAGAAATGTAGACATTTTTTGCAGAAAGTATTCGGAATTTAATTAATGTTTGTTAAAATTGAATTTTTAATGGGGCACCATTGAATAAGTCAGTTGAAATCCGTGTTTTAAAGTAGTCAGACATCCTCTTAATAAGTTTATTTAAAACATTGACAAATAAAAGGGGATTTTTTTTTTGTTTTTTTTTTTTGGATAGAATTTAAAAAAAAAATAAAATGAAATAAAAATAGGAAACGATAGTGCAAAGTATAAAAAATAATTGAATTATTTTTTTGTAGTTTAAAACTGTGATAGTTTAATTTTTCTCTTTTTTTTAAATTTTTCTCTTTTTTTCGCTTATTTTGGGAGATGTACATGAAATTTTTTCACACAAACTACTGCTGTTAATTACTATTATTATCATTATAATTATTAGAAGTTGATAAAATATAGTAAAGAAAAAAAACCATCCAAATATTGCTATGCTGGTAAATTTTGTGTGTCCCATGTTATATGGAAAAATAATTTTTGAATATTTGTCCAATTTTAATTTTTTTTTTTAAATAAAAATTACTGAAATGAAAGGGGAGGGGGATTATCCACATTTTTATATGAATAAGAATTTTTAAGTATCTTAAAACACATCCCCCTTCATACTACTATTGAATTCAGGGTTGAAATTTTAGTAATGGTTAAAATAAAACATTGGGTAAATAATAAAGAAACAAAAAATAATAATTTTTTTTTTGTTTTATTTTGAAATTTTTGTTTTTGTGCTTATTTCGATCTTTTAATGTGTGCTTGTCTGTTGTAAATGTGATTCTTCAACATGTTCATCAGGGAAAATAATATTTAAACAAAAAAAAATATTTTTTTTTTTTGGGTTGTTAGGCCTAACGGTGTTATTATTATTATTATTATAATTACACAATTTTTTTCTTTGTCTTTGTTGATGATTATGTTATTCTCCTATGCCTATGCCTTACAATAACCCAGAAAAAGGGATAAAAAGTGAATATTTTTATTTCATTTTTTATTTTCAATTTCCATTTTATTATTTTGCATTTACATTACTTTTTTTGCACACACAATTTAAAGTTTTAAAAGAAAAAAAAATTTGCTGTTAAAAACCAGACTTTTTGGCTGCCTATTAAGTGGCTGTTGTAAATGTCAATTTTTACACTTAAAAATAGATGGTTAAAATACACATGATGCTAATGGTTAAATATTTAATATTGTCAATAATAAACAAAGTAACAAAGCAAACACTGGTTTTTCAGCCTAGCAATGGAATTTTTTGGAATTTATAACCTACTTCATTTCCTGTGCCTTTCTGATATTTGATTTTTTAAGATAAAAATAATAAAAATAAAAAAAAGGGAAAAAATTGAAATTGATACTGTGTAACTGCTATTCAGTTTTCCTCCCTGTCAACTTATACCATGACTGCTGGCTGTAGATAATGTGAATTGCTTGAGTTTGACTAAAAAAAAATACTAAAAAATAATAATGAGTGGAAAATACAAATGAATATTTAAACAAATAAGTTGTAGGTGTTTGAATTTTTAAAAAAATGAATCAAAAGATATTAGAATTCAGTTTCTTTGTGCATTTTTTATTTTTAAATTTTTTTCTTTTTTCTTTCAAATTTGTGTGTTTTAATTTTTTTTTTAAATTTCTTTTTTTTTTTTTTTTCTTTTTTTTGCTCAGAAGTTTTTGTTTTTTGGTCTCAATGTTTTTGCCAATTGATTGATTTCTTGTTTAAAATTTCGATTATTATTATTAAAATTTGGTTATAGTAATTGGCAGATTTTTTATATAATTATTAAATATATAAAAAGTAAAAAAAAAAAAAGCTTAAAAAAACCATATTTGATGTGTCAAATTGAAACGAATGTGAAAGTTGAACCAAACTTAAGTGTCGTGTGACTTGTACAGAATTAAAACTATTTTTGAAAGAAAATAACAAAAAAAAATATGTAAAAAGGATTTTAGTAAATATTTAGAGGATTTTTTTTGTTCTTCTCTTTTTCTCATTTTTAGAAACTGTTAGATGTTTTCCGCAATTTGTTTTTTTTTTCTTGCCATTTTGTTTTTCTTTAATTTTGTGGACCACAGGAAATAACATCTAGCGATGAAATTCTCCGTAGAGGCAAATTTTGTTTTATTATTTTTTTTTTATTTTCTTTCACTCGATAAGAAAATACAATTAGGAATTTTTTGTGTACAAATTATTCTGGAAATAATTAATCCATATCAAAATAATTTTTATCTGCGAAAATATATGCATAGAAAAAAAACACTTAAAAATGCCAAAATTTTATGGACAAATTATGTTTTTGTTTTTTGACTGTTGATATAAAAGTGTTTTTTTTTTGCCTTTATTTTTTAATTTCTTCTCATTTGTGTTGATAAATAGAGACAATTTAATTATAGGGGCATTTTTATAAAAAGAAATAATAGAAATGAAGACTTTATTTGTAATTTTTTTTTCTTTTACAATAATATTGTAGCACTTGTATAGTTATGGGTTTTGTGCAGGAAAAAAAATTAAAGGAAACTTAAATTATAAATGGCTGAATTTTGAAATGTACAGAATTTTTTTTGTTTAAAAAAAAATTTTTTTTTGTTTCAATGTAGAGTATTTTCAAATCAGTGGTTTATAACAGTAAATTAATTTGTTTGCTTGTGTTTTTTTTGGTGGATAACTGGGTTTTTTTCTTTTTAAAAAAAACATGTTTTTTTCTTTTATTTTTTAAAAAATTTAAAATTGTCATTTTACTGCCCCTTCACAATTTTACTAATATCACAATGGTTTTTTTTTTTCGTATTTACCACTTTTTTTGCCCATTTTATTATTATATAACCAACTAGTTTTTAACAAAACTTAACCCACTACTGTTAATTTATAATTTAACGATTTTAGTTCCTTATGCAAATAAGATGTTGGTGTAAAAATCGTATTTGAGCAATGAGTTATTATGGAAGACAATCTTTGTTTTTTTTTTCTTTTTTTTTTTTTTTGGTTTTACAAAAATAAATTTTTATTACTGATTTTTTATTTTTTTTTCCTTTCCCAATTAACTTGTTCTAATTAGGGTTTTTTTATTATTCATAAATGGAAAAATGAATAAATCTTCAATAATTTTCTTAATTATTTTTTTTTTTAGTCATTAAGAGCTTAAATGTGTGACAATACAAAAATGTTTTTCAGTTTTTAAAAATGGCTTAGGGTGAAATGAAAATTTAAAGAAAAACAAAATTAAAAAAAAAGAATTTTGTTTTTAAAATCTGCCTCCCATAAATTTTTGTTCCAGTGTAAATAATGAGTTGGCATCTTTAAAAAAATGTCTTTGAATAAACCAGAATATCAAAGAGTTATTAATCTGTGTAGAATACAATGTTTTTTTTTTCTTTTTATTCTTCGCATTTTACATTATTAATACAAACACTAACTTGATTCGTTTAAATTGGATTTTTCAAATACCGCTTTTTCGTCGTGCGAATAAACGTGTGATTGCATCAATTCTAATACTTTGTCTATTTCTGATTTACGTCGAGTTAATTCATCGTATTCACGACCGACAGTCCATAACGATTCTAAATCGTATTGTTGTCTCGTCTCCGGTAAAAACACGTGTAAAACAATATTACCTGTGTAAATAATAAAACTACCGTAAATTAAAAAAATAATAAAATTAATAAATTTTAATTAACCAAAATCCATAAGTTTCCACTCGTTGCACGTTTTTTTGCCAACGATGTCCACGTACGGATCTCTTTCGTATTTCTTTCGTTTGTGCTATTTTTTCAAGGTAAAAAGATTAAATTTTATTTTTAAAATTTTAAATAAATTTACCAATTTTCTTAAAAATTGTGTCATGGCCACCGCATGTCGAGGAGAAATTGCTGATATTAAAACCAAATAATCGGCGTAATGTAATTCGGGTGGTATTCGTATAACGCAAATATCTTTGGCTTTCTCTTGTCGAAGAACCGCGACTAAATCTTCAATTTCAAATACCCCTTTTGTGCCACCTGAAAATAAACAAAATTTTAATTTGTTTTTTGGTTTGTTATTGAAGTTAAATTTTCATACGTTTTAAATTACAGCCAACAAATTCGTCTTTTTCGTCCGAATAAACCGAATATTCAGGTTCTTCTTGAGTTTCGAATTGTTCTAATCGATTGATTTCGTCCGCATCTAATATCACTTCCGAATCTTCGTCTGTGAAAACTTTAAATCTTTCTTTTAAGGATAAACTGAGTGTGTCTCGTGCCCATTTTTCCTTCTCCTCGTGTGACATTGACTTAACATCGTCGTTTTTTAGTTTTGAATCTGATGAGCTGTTTCGTAATAATTTGCATGTTGAAATAGGGGTGTAATCCAACCCTTGAAAGAGTCTGTTGTTTAAATACCTCGCATTACATTTTGATCTTATGGTAGTTGATGATATCACTCTGAAAATATAATTATACTTCGGTAATAATAATCTACTGCCTGACATTTTGTTTTCTGGTGCTGCGAGCGCTACTGTTGTTTACTCAATCGATTAAATAAAATAAATTTTGTTTTAATATTTTTAAATAAGTCAAGATTTAACATTTATTTTACTTAAAAGCGGTTTAAAAGAAATTTAATGGTTTAATTATAATTACTTCATACTGTTAATAGCTGGCGCTACAATTAATGCCAATAAATTTTCACATTTTTTCTCGTATTATTTGACTTTAAAGTGTTAAAATAAAGCAAATTATTCAATCTTATTCGATATTAATTTTCAAGCAAAAATTACAAGAAATTTGTTTTCAAATTAATTCCATTTATTGCGCATCTCATAAACATACACGAATCAATACATAAACTTTAAGTTTTATTATTACGTAATTCGACTGGAAAAACCTTGACAATCACAAAATGTATTGTCATTTTCCACAACCATGTTAATTGATTGACTCGCATTAACCCGAGCCATCTTATGGCATTTCAAAGAACAATTCTTGTTTACAAAGAAGTTACTTAGCAACACCATCAAAATGTAAACATCAAAATTTCGTAAGGTAAAAAGTAGACCATTTCCCTTTACAAAAAAAGTAGGTAAAAATATCCATTTAAAATTTTGATTTCCCATATTTTTAATTTTTAACTTCTTTCATTAGATATCTGGAAACCGAAAACAAAATTAAAATGTCGGAATTTGGAGTACAACGCAAACTAATACGTAAAATCACGGCCGATGTTACCCAAAACGAATGTGTTTCAGCAATGTTGGAGTACATGTTTTGTAAATTACCAAAATATTACCAAAAACTCGACCTTCCAAACCCACAGAAAGTGGCCGTATTTTTAGCTGATCACAAATCAGCAATTTTAGCAATCCCAGGTGGTATTTTAGACAGAGAAGAAAAAAGTCTATTATTTCCCAAGAATATCGAAGATTTAAATTTAAGAAATTTACGTGTCACGACATTGGCCGTAATTGTACGTTATTTTCTCCCCATTAACGGCGGCCCACCAGATCCATCCAATTCAATATGGAAAACGAGACTCAAACTTTTAGGCGATACGAGCGCACTTCATTATTTCATACGGTTGTGGCGATTGTGTAATAAATATCAACACAACGAACAAATGAATCAATCAAAGGATGAAATTTTAGGCGATTTTAACTTCATCGAAATCGGAGTGCCAGTGATGATCCCACATGCCGCACTTCCAATTATGAAAAAACTCGAACGGTTTCGCCGTTTTATTTCTTGTACTGAAAGTGAAAAGAATTCAGTTGTGTTAAGAAATGTTATAAAAATTTATAATGTCATTGCCAGTGATTTACGTCGTGAAGAAAGTCAATTAGATGATATAATGATACGTCATCGAAGTCTTGATCGTGTTTTGATTGCGTCTATGAATCTGCAAGGAACAAGTGAAAAATAATTTACGTGTATATTCTATTGTCACGTTTTCGTTTTGAAAATAAATTTTTTTTTCTGTCCGAAAAATTGATTTTCGTATTCATTTCTGTCCAAGTTACAGGAAATAGAAAGTTGCTTCTGAACTGAGCATGCGCGAAACTACTCCTCAGCTCATTCCCATCAAATTTGCCCCGGTTTCTTAGGTGTCTGTGAAAGTCGGTTTAAAATGAGCGATTTAGAAGAACTTAAGAATGAAATAATTCGACTAAAGGAAGAATTGAAACAATGTCGAAATTCAGGTGTAAAGAGAGAGAAAATAGATGAAATGAGCTCCGAAGTGGTTGATTCAAATCCTTACAGGTAACATTTTTGCCATATGTTTGTTTACGTTGACTTTAAATATTTTTATTATTTTTTTTTAAAAGTCGTTTGATGGCACTTAAACGGATGGGAATTGTTAATAATTATGAAGTGAGTATTTAAATTTTATTTTGTCAATTTTATCTAAAATTATTATTTTATTAAATAGGACATTCGTAAATTTTCCATTGCCATTGTGGGTATCGGTGGTGTTGGTAGCGTCACGGCCGAAATGTTAACTCGTTGCGGTATTGGGAAATTAATTCTTTACGATTACGATAAAGTTGAATTAGCGAATATGAATCGACTTTTCTTCCAACCTCACCAGTCTGGTTTAAGTAAGGTAGAGGCAGCTGCAAACACTCTTAGGTTAAATATGAAGTTAATAATAAAAAATAAATAAAATTTTAATACAAAATTAATTTATTTTACAGTTTCATTAATCCCGATGTTGAATTCGAGATACATAACTGTAATATCACAACTGTGGATAATTTTAAAGATTTTCTACATCAAATAAGGTTCGAAAACTTTATTTCTAATTTTAATTTTATAAATTTTAATTGTTTTTTAGTCATGGAAGTTTAAATAAGGATAAGCCCGTGGATTTGGTACTTAGTTGCGTGGATAACTTTGAAGCAAGAATGGCAGTTAATACCGTACATATGCAACATTAATTTTAAATTTAAAAAAATAATTAAAACTTTTAATTTAGGCGTGTAATGAACTCAACCAGCCATGGATTGAATCTGGTGTGAGTGAAAATGCTGTTTCGGGACATATTCAAGTTATCATTCCTGGTGAAACTGCTTGCTTCGCTGTAAGAATTTGTTTTAAGTATTATTTACAGTAAAACCGAGCATTAAATAATCTTTACTACTTAGTGCGCACCGCCCTTAATAGTAGCTTCGAATATCGATGAAAAAACTCTGAAAAAAGATGGTGTTTGTGCAGCGAGTTTACCGACAACTATGGGCATCGTGGCTGGATTTTTGGTTCAGAATACACTCAAGTACGAAATAAAATCTTAAATATAATTTTATTGTTGAAAATTACTTGCATTTTAGATATCTGCTTGGTTTTGGCGACGTAACTCATTATTTAGGCTACAATGCTTTACAAGATTATTTTCCTACTATGTCTATGAAGCCCAATCCAGGCTGTGACGAATTCTTCTGCAGGCAAAGGCAACAAGAATTTAAAGTACACAAACATTTATAGTTTTTATCTAATTTTCTCAATTAAAATCTTTTTTTTAAAAAAAAAAACAGGAACGTGAATCAGCCAAGCCCAAACTCGAGGCACCAAAAGCGATCGAAAAAGAAGTAAAACACGAAGACAACGAATGGGGAATTTGTTTAGTAGCCGAGACAACCGAAGAAGAAAAAATAAAATCCGAAGGTCCACTCATTCCCCATTTAGTCGAAGGCATTAAAATGGAATATACAAAACCAGTTGATAATGAAATAAATGACCAAGACGTGGTCGAAGATACTAAAGAATCAGTCGACGATTTATTAGCGCAACTGAAAAACTTATAAAATAATAGGAAACAATTTCCTATAGAAACATTTATACATTTTATTTTTAAATAAAAGACGGTATACATTTTTTCATTGAGTTTTCTGAACACAATTATTTCTTTCATTATTATATTTCTTATATTTCTTATAGGCAGCGGGTAAAAGAGCAAAGAAAGCAATCGTAGCTAATTTAACAATCGTACTGAATGTAAAAACATCTTGAATCGATTTCAAATCCCTCAATACCACACCAGTTTGAACGCAGATAAAATTATAAGGCATTAAACCTGTAAAAATCAAGATTATTAACACGACACTAATCAAAACTCTTATTAAAATAAATTAGCAAAACCTATGAAAACTGATATAAAAAATAACCGAAGTGGAACGTTAAACAGTGGTGATGCGATATTAATCAACCAATTTGGAGTCATTGGAAATAGTCGTATGAATAGAAGATAATATAAAAGATTGTCCTGATTTTCTGCTATTTGATCTTGGAAACCTTTGATGATATTTTGTGGCACATATTTCATTACAAGTTCTTTTCCACACAATTGTGATAATAAATAACAGCAAGAAGCTCCGCATGCTGTAAGAAAACAAGCTAATGGGAATCCGATATAAACACCAAATAAAGCTCCAGCTAATATATTCTAAAATGTAATAAATACAAATTAGTTTTTATTAAAATTGTAGAAAATAAATTAAAATATTATACCATAAATACCGATCCAGGAATTGCAAATGTTTGTTTGTAAATATACGCACTTGTGAATAGAATAAAAACATAAATTGGATGCGAATTCGAGTAGTTATTTAATAAAATTCCTATTTGTTTTAATTCTTCTAAATCGCTTGGAAAATGAAGTTTGCTGGAAAATATAAAAATGGTTTACTATTTCGAAAAATATTTATTTATATGTTTTGGTTACTTATTTTCTTCGTCATTCATCTTCGGTGCTAGGGTAGCAATAAGATAAAGCCAACAAGTTGCCAAAGCGAATATCACCGGTAGAAATAAAACTGATGCCATAGTTAACGAAGGAAATTTTAACTAATCATTATTAAGTCATAATGTCGCGTTGTAAAACAAATTAAAGCAGACGCTCGGACTCTTACGACCCTTAGAAAAATGGATACGATATAAACAACCGTAAAATGATGAAATACTTTTATTTATTTGTAGATCACGAATATTAATTTTATTATTATATTTCCAAATAAATATTTTCAAATCAAATGAGCATATTGAATAGTAGTTTATAAAAATCTAAAAATAAAATCAAAAAAATTACTAGTTTCATTCAATTGTCACGAGATGGCCAATGAATAACAAAATAATGACAATTGACTGTAAGTACTTTTATTTCATTAGAAATTTAGCGAACAGCCGCCTTTTTAGAAAACAAATTTTTTAAAAATTTAAGAAATTTTTGAGTTTTACATTTAGGAAATTATATTACTAAGCATTCTAGGTCTGGCTATAATATTAAACTCTTTTCTAAACGCCTCTTCTAAAATATTCCAAACAAACATCTCCAAAGCAGAATGAACTGCTATCATTGCTTCTGGAAAACTGAAATGAATCAAAAATTCTATTTACAAAAAAACACAAAATTCAATATTAAAAAAAAAAAGTTACGTTTTCAAGTCAACTGGCACATAACTGTCACTCTGAAATAGAAATAAATGAAATGTCAAATCAACAATAAATGGAAATAAGCAGAAATGAATGATCTTACAAATATATCGGTTTCGTGGCCCTTTGATGTTGTAGTTATCGGTTTCTTACTTATAAACGACTGCTTCTGTCGACTGAAAATTTTACTGTGTGTCCAATATAAAAGATCGAAACTATCACTGGATGATAACGAGATTTTTGAAGGCGCAAGATTTGGCTCCATTAAATATTCAAAACTGCCCCTGATTTGAAAGTAGTAAGGAGTTGGATCTTTGCTGGCTATGTGCACGTGTTGAGCAAAATCGGGATCATTTAGTGCATTATATAAAATAGTTGTCATTGTTTCAAAAACGACTTCGATCGTTTCTTGTTCAATTTCCATTCGCGCGTGACCTCTTTTTGAGGAAAATCGTTCGTCTTTCTGCGGTCGCACTCTCGGTCTGACAGGTAAAAGTAAATTAGTTATTTATAAAATTAATTTAAAATTAATTAACCTCTGAATAAAATATTGATTCAAACAGTCTGGGAAAAATAACCAAAAATCTTCCAACATGTGTGTTTCTGCTTTTAATTCGAGGTGAACGTGAAATGTTTCTATCTGTTCGATCGGGATTGATTCTTTAACGACTGCGAGCTGAAATATTCATTAGTGGTTGCGATACAAATAATCGAATAAAAATATTCCATTGTCTATACCGCGCTACTGGAAGGTGCGTGAACGCTTCGTCTAGTGTGTTGTTTGATTTTACTCAATGCCTGACCGCTTTTGATCATAGTCACCTGAAAATCAATAATTAATAACTTTTTTACTGATTTGAAAATATTCATACCTCCGCATGGCAATAAATGTCGTATATGGCGGGAGTGTGGCCAGTCATAAGTGTCACTTGACACATACAAGAATTATTTGGACCGATTCGTCCGGTCTTGGGTTCGAAAATAATCCTCTGAAGCAAAAATGTATATTTAGTTATCTGCATTTATGGATATTGAAGGTTTCGAAAGGATAATCCAATATTACTTCAATACGAACGTGTAAATTAATTGGTTGACGAGAATTTATTTATTGTAGTTTATTTTATAATTTTTTTCCGTATGGATTATGTCTTTCATTGGTAATCCCTGTTATCTTTACCTGTCTCAGCAATTTATAAGGCATGTACCAGTCAAATTTAATGAAAAACGATGAATTATTAGCAATGAAAAACATTTTGTGTATTTTACCACAAACTGGTACATGACCAAAAGATATTCTATCGTGAGATAAAACAGCGGGTTGATTTGGCAATATCATGGCTGGTTTCTCAGTTTTTGGTAATTCTTCAGGTCGAACTGATGTCGGTACTAATAAAGTCAATGTCCGAAAATTTGTATCACTGTCGAATTTAATAGGAATATCCACCTACAAAACAATAAATAAATAAAATTCTAAAACGATACTTTATTTACTTGATAAGTTCTTTCTTCCAATGGCCATATTTGCCATAAAATCGATAAATATTCACCGGGTTGGATAATGAGTCGTCTCGTAAGACAGTCAATCACAGGATGACTGTAATGAAGCTGAATTTGATAGTAAAATTTATTATTTTTATTTATTTATTTTTTAAATTTAATAAATCAACTTTTTGAAATCTTTTAAGGGGTAGTACGTCCAAACGAAGTTTAATGGCTACATCACTGTGATTCGGGATATTATAACTCTGAAAAACAATTTATTTTAGTTTTATTTTATTTAAATTTTATTAGATGATATGCATTGCTTACAACAACAGTTCCTTCACTGAATCCATACGAAAGTGGTGAAAATCTGTGAATTGTAAATGGAAAGTGAACTTGCGCTATATCTTTTTCAAAAGTTTCAGCAACAATATTGATCTGGAAAAGTGAGATTTTATGTTCGAAAATACAATTTTCTTTATTTATTTATATTTTACTAGAAGGTCGACTCCGCTGTGCAACGACAGACGAATTGGTAAAGTGTTTTGGCTTGGATATTGGTGCGTGTAAACCAGTGATAAAAATTCGGTTTCACCTGGTAAAAGACGACCTTTTTTCGGTTGAATTTGGATTAATTTATCGTCTTTCATCCGACCCTAAATAAAATATGTTTTAAAAGATTATTTATATTTTAAAAAATAATTAACATTACTAACTTCATCAATTTCAGTTTTCAAGTAAAGTCCAGTGTGAGCCCATATTTCGACATCTACTTTCTGTTCCCAAGGATACCAAATACTCCTAGAATACAAAATTTTTCTTTTAAAAAGAAAAAAAAATGAGAAAAAATGATTGATCGATATACCATTGGCATTCAACTTGTCCCGGATTTCTTAGTAAAAGGATTAAAGTACACGGTGCGGAATTGACCGAAGCTGGTGGTAAGTAAAAATTAATTTTTTTTCTACTTTTTGTAACTGATTGCATCGAATCGATTAATGGAAATAAACTAAAAATATGTCATTTTAAGTAATTTATACTTTTCCACCGTTTATTCTTACGTTTCGTCTAATTCTAGACTTTTGTTATCAAAATAAGGTTCGCTTCCTAAATATTCGTTTAATCTACACAAACATGAAAAAAATAAAAAAATGAAAAAAAATGAAATTATTTAAATACTTTTCAAGTGATAACAATTCCCAAGCACGATCTCTGCGAACTTTCGTCGCACTTCCCAAGAATCTCGCTTCGACTACTTGAAGACTCGGATGCGCACCGATCATGGAAATATCGCACAAATGAATTAAATTAGATAACACAGTTTTCTCGTCTTTAATTGTTGCTATTTTTTGGTAATATAATTTATATTGATAAGGCCCGTGCACTCGTGGCAATACTTTGAAATCGATTTTTCGATGACATTTTGCGGGCATGTGAACGAGCGCATCTAAATAAATAGATAAATAAATAAATAAATAAATAAATAAATAAATAAAATAATATAATTTTTAATTTTTAAATTTATTTTTACCTGATTTAGTTTCTCCAAGAAAAAAAGTTTTTTTTTTCGATTTTATTTCAATACCGCTGCAAGATACTGAATTGAATTTTTCTTCAATACTTAATTTAACATTGACACCGCATCTGGTCATATTACGTAGGGTAATACTTTGATTTATTAATGTACCGACTATTCGAGAACCGATTTCTAAATTTGCAGGTTCTGCTCGAAGAATCGATTTATCGCCGTCTCCAAAGATGGTCAATTCCTGTTGTTTCTGGACTATTATTCCAAAAGTGCCTTCGGAAGTGGCGGTAAGGGACACTTTGAAAATGTAATGAATGTTTTTCTTTGGATTGAAGTAAAAGTGAAATCGGCGAATGGCGTGTGGTGATATTGTTCCCTCGAGTGGGTCCACGACCAACGTGGTTTTGTAAATGGGTTTCAGTGTCCAGTGGTAACTGAGCAAGTAAAAAAAAAATAAAAATAAAAAAAGCTAATTTACTTTTATTCTTATTTTTATTACTTGACTGAAATGGGTGAAATGTTGTGAATTGTAACTATCCTTTCGATAGTTGTACCGACACAAACTGGTTTAAAATACAGTCCACTTGTATTGTCGAGGGCCAGAAGGGGCTGAGAAGCAATTCCTTCTACTCCAATTTCCTGATAATACCAAATGACATTTAAAATTATTAATTGCAGCGATATGAAGCACTTCAAATTAAATTTCTAAAAGAATTTGCTT
This sequence comes from Henia vesuviana, assembly GCA_034696185.1. NCBI lineage: Eukaryota > Metazoa > Arthropoda > Chilopoda > Geophilomorpha > Dignathodontidae > Henia > Henia vesuviana. The sequence continues at coordinate 18,914 of JAQFZU010000184.1, read as the reverse complement.
ATTGATTTATAAATAATACTTGAACTGAAAATTTATCAAAATTCGTTTCCAGATATAAACAAGTTGAATATGGACCTGGTAATCGTGGTGTCAAACCAATGGTAAAAATAATAAAGGGCTTCAAAATGACCCCAACACGAGGTTTCACTACCATCCTATATTATTTTACAAAAATATTGTTAGTAAATTATCAAATTCATTTTAACAAACTCTGCATTATCCGAAGTCAAATTAAAAACAATTTTAGTTGTAGGCGTTTTATTCGTGATCACAACTGTCCTTGCTGCATGACTTTTCACTGGTACTGGTGGCAAATGAATTCTATACGTACTTAATTCATAATTAGCTCTGTAAATTCCTTTTTCAGATGGATACGTATGACCTTAAACAAAATTGTATCTATTTTTACTATTTACAAATCTTTTATTACTTTACCCATAGCTGTTATTGTAAGGCACCAGGGAGGCCAATTAAAATCACCAGGATTTAAAGCATCAGTTCCTTTACCCGTACAATGAGCATAACCTTCCAATACTGATAAGTAAATTTGACTAGTTCCTGTCTGCAATAATTTTATTATGAACATTTCTATCAGAATTAATTAAGTGATTAATTAAAAAATTACAGGTTTAAAAGTCAGATGGAAAACAGCTGTTCTGTGTGGTTGGATATCAACAATCAACGGTTTAATTGAAAATGTGTGACTGGGACCTGAGAAATATGCTTAGTTGTCAAGCATTTATGCATTATTATTCTCCCTGTCATTTATTACCACCTATCCATGTAAGAGTTAACACAAAATATGTGTGATTAGTCACTGAAAACACCTGATTGTAGAAAATCGAATAAAATTATAAATGTTTTGTAAAGACTAAAATTAATTTTGCCTTTGCGGGTGTATAATTATTATGGCAACATTTTCCAAAGTCAATTATATGTTGGTCCAAACTTATGGGAGGAGATATAAGCTGAAATTAAAAAAAAAAAATATTTAACTAGATTTCAGTTGTTCTATATTTAATTACTGTGAAATCACTGTGATAACCATCATATAAGTATTCATCTACTGGAGGGGGATAAGGTTTAGGTGTAACTACTGGTAATACACAATAGTCATCTTTGAAAAAAAATTGCCCTTTTCGAACTTGGAGCCAAAAAGTCTCCAAATGCAATGGTTGTAGTCTCTCAGGTTGAACTTCAGATGATATGGCAGTTCCTATTAGGTCTATATATAAAGGATTCTAGAAAAAAAAATGTGATTTTACTTAGGAAGATGATGAACTTTAGTTTATTTACTTGCATGTGGATAACGCATGCTATCCTTCTGTAGTAAGTGATTGGGTAAACAGGTCTGAAGTCAACTTGGATTACAATTGTGCTTTGCTTCAAGATATGGCCAAGAGCAGGCTCGAAATTGAATATACTGCTGTAATTATCAATTTCAAATTGAAACATTGTGTTGACAGTTGAAGAGTTTGTAATTTTAATGGCTTTCTGCAACACACTTCCTCTTTCAATCTCATTAAAGTTTATAACAGTTGTACTCAACGAGACAGATGGTCCTAAAAATTAATTTCTCTGTAATATTGATCACAACAATATAATATAATTACCACAACTTATTCCTTTCATTAAAATAGTTTTGGTGCTAAAACCACCTTTAACATTTAAACACCAAACATCATTTAACTCACAATTAGGCATAATTGGGGAAAAAACAGCCTATTTGATATAACACAGTTCACCAAAAAAATCAATATTTACTCTACTCTTATTAGCACTCACTTTGAGGGTAAATCTATCTGATGGTGCAATCAGTCCAGTTTCTTGATTAAATGAAAAAGGAGAGTTTTCATTCGAATGGTAATTGGATCTCATCAAAATAAAAGTGGATTTGATTGGCAAAGGGTTAATTAAAATGATTTCTTTCATAGCTGACGAATTTACATTAATAATACCGAAATCAAATTCGTAATCAAGTTGACAAACATCATCCTTGCTTTGACTGATTGTTAAATATGGGTAAACACCTGTAATTTTATTTAATAACACAGAAACATCAACATAAAATATCCAATATTATTTAAATAAGTACCTTGAGCAGTGAATTTAATTGTATAATAAAGCCTTTTAGTTGTTTTCAAATGTTTAGGTGTGCAAACAGCTTTGCAGGTGTAAACAGCAGCTTTATGTGGTTTAAAAATTGCTTTCAACGTACATTTATCATCAATTGCAATTGTTGTTGCTACTGGTTCTATGCTGAATGGTTGCAAAACATTCCAAGTTATATCCAAGGTATGGCGCCTAAGAAATAATGAAACATTAAATATTTAATGTTTTTTTTTTTTTTTTTTTTTTACATATAAACATAATTACGAATTGTTTTTAATTGTGAATGTTTTTTGCACTATTTCTGACACTCCACACATTCCGAAAGCAATTTCTTCGGGCCCAGTTATAAAGGCAATATTTGTAATTGCTTGTAGTTTTATTAGAATTTTTTCATTCTCCTAAAGTTGAGGTGGGTGTTAAAGACTAAAAGCATCGTACAAAACACATACTCACGGCTGTTTTTATAAATAATTTATCATTGTAGTCTTTCTTTTCTTTTGGATGAAATTGGATGTTCAATTTCACTCCTGTTTTTGGGTATAATTTTATTGGTTTTGGTAATCCCATTAAAAATGCTGTTGATTTTGGAACTCTGTAAAATAATTTTATTAAACTAACATTTGATTTTTCCAAAATATTATTACTCGTAAAGGAATCTCTGGATCTTTGCACTTGGATTGTAAATAAAAATTGATTTTACATATTTTCCTCCAACATCCCAATCTTCGAATACAACTTTTTTAGGTAATTGCAAACCTCTTATATGTGTTCTACTGGCATTTCTAAACGCTTAAAACAAAAAAAAAAAAAACCATAATTAAAACCAACTGAATTTTTATTTTGGCAGACGACATATTGTTCATTACCATCAATTTCTAATACTCTTTGCTGAAGAATCGGTTTCAATTGTGTTTTTCCATAAGCGTTCGCCATATTTACTGGAAAGTTACAACCAACACAACCGTTTATTTATTTAAACGAAATAGGTTTCAAATTCTAGAACAATCTCGACCTTCATTTCTCATTTGAAAGCTTCATGAGAAAGCGTCATTTTCAATTTCGCCACCAGTTCCCATGGGGCGCGTTTACTTTATCATGTGTCGTAGTCAACAGCAGCGTGGAAAAGTGAGTGAGAGTTTTATTTGGCTGAACTTGGAGTAGTTAAAAAAACTGCTCGGTAAATTACTAGTCAGTAATTGAATGTTACGAAGAAAGTGCAATATTCCCAACGGGGATTCTATAATTCAATCTCAAGGGGAAAATGGTGACTTGTCAACAAAAGAACATAAACGTAACTCAAAAACAGCTGGAAAGAAAGTTTGGATCGCATATTTATTATGGTTATTGTTCGGATTGTTCGGAATTCATCATCTATACCTTAGAAGAGATAGACAAGCATTTTTATGGTTCGCTTTACTCGGTGGATTTCTCATTGGTTGGTTGAGAGACATTTGGCACATTCCAAGTTACGTTAAAGATGCAAATGAAGATTCAGAGTTTGAAAAAGAATTTACAAAAAAAAGAGAAAATAACCTAAAGGTAATTTTATTTGGAATAAGGTTAATAATGGATCTTCAATTCATGATTTATTTAAATGCCTAGTGTGCGAAGTTTTTATTTTGAATTTATTTGAATAAATCAAAATAAGTTTTAATTTAATTTTTTTTTTTAGCCACCATTCAGTTACATCCAATTTATATGTGAAATGGCAGTAGGATATACTTTTACATTATTGTTCACGGCTGCTATACCTGAAGAAGAAATTTATGGTTTAAATATCAGGTGGTTGGTTCATATTGTAGCACCTTTCGCAGTTGCAATTGGTATATTCCTTCGTTAAATATTTGGATTGAATTGAATTATTTACCTTTATGTTTTATTTCAGGTGTGCACACAGTTGGAAACATTGGTCATGAAAAAGGAAATTTATCTTCACCACTCGTAGCTGCGTATATTGCTTACGTTATATCTTATATTATTAATGCAACACCGTCTTCCACTATGGCTTTCTGGTCTGCTTCTTCATTTGAAAAGCATAAAGAATGGAGGATCAAACTTGAAGAAAAGAATAAATTAATGTATTTTAGGGGGAAAATGATTTTATTATTATTATTTTTATTATTATTTTGTTTATAGGAGATTTTTATTTTTATTTATGTCTTCACTGATTTATTTGAGCATTTTAGGCTCATTTATTTATTTCAATGCTGAAATAACTGATAATAACGGCGAAACAGTCAAAGTAATTTTTTTTATTAACTGTTTTTATTTAATATTTTATTAATTTGAATTTTTAAAGCTGCGCGATGCAATTGAAAATATTCTTATGAGTCCAATGTGGGTTGAATTAGCGAAAGAACTTAAAGAACTTTATAGGTTGATTAGAGTTCGAGGATTTTATTCAGTCTGGGAAGAATTAATAAGCAAATTTGATCTTCAAGGAGAATATAATGCAATTAGTGTAAGTGAAAATTAATTATTTATTTATTTAATAATTTATTTTATTTATCTCGTAGACGTTAGGCGTATCCGATTCAGCTAGTCAAGAAGAAATTACTGCAGCGTATAGAAAATTATCGAGACTGTGGCATCCTGATAAACATAAGAATCCCATTGATAAATTAACGGCACAAGAAAAATTTATGCAAATTCAACAAGCGTACGAAAGATTATCAGATATTAAAGCCAGGCGACAGAAGAAAAATATAAAAGTGGAGCTTTAAGATATTTTTTAACTTATGGAAAAATTTATTTTAGAAAATTTTTCACGATTTTATCAGTATTAAAAATGATTGCTAATGAAATGATATAATCTATTTCCAAAAAATATGTATTTTGATTTTTTATTTTATTTCTGTTTACAATTGTTATTCATGTATTGAAAATTTTAACTTATACTTTACTAATGTGGTGGTTGGTGGAATAAAGGTTTTATTGTTTTGAATATTGTAGTTTATTTCAGAATGAAAGTTATAAATTCAATAACATTTACCGCGTATTTAATTAGTTAGTAATTTTAACACCAGGCGATAAGTTAATAATTTATGGTGCTTGTTAGAAGTAGGGAATTGACCTTAAATTTGAATTGTATTTTTAATGAAACCTTCCAAAGTCATAACTGAACTTTATTTCTTCGGATACTTGTGAAAATTGAGTTTTAACAAATTTTTATTTAACTACACCGTCACTGATGGCTTCAACATGAAATAGATTTATTGTGATGATCAGATATCAATCGATATTTACTGGCTCTGTTCCAGTTCAACAATCATTGTTTTGAGTACATTTTCGTTCATTTATTATACATAATTATAATTATTTTTTCTTTTAAGTCGACAGGAAATTGCGAATGACTCACGAAAATGTCAGAACAAATTCATATGGGAGACATGAAAACACGAAAGTCAAACTTTACTTGCAACGTTTTTGGCAAAAAACATAAGTTAGATGATAAATGATGGGCTTGATGGTATGCACCCAAACCAAATCGGAGTGCATTTGTATCCCGAGAAAACTCTTGTGCGAATCGAACCGAGCAAATGTTGATGCAGAAGATCAACCTAATCCCTGTCAGTCCAAGTTAGATTTCGTAAGAAATCGAAGTTTAATCTGCTTGAAGCGATCAAAGGTTTCGCCACAAACTTCGCTGGACGATAGCATCGCATCATCAACTAATCCCGCTACCAATTTAGCGGGAATTATACCGGCAACTATCGATTTCTTACAGAATTTGGGTATGATCAACTTGAATAATGCGAGCCAAGATATGAAAAACGACGAAAAAATGACGATCAAAGCAGTCGATAATCAGCCTTACACGTTAAACGGCCAGAAATACCATCGAATTAAATCCGTTGAAGTCGTAATTCACAACAGGCGATTTATTATTCATCAAATGGAACTAACCCCAGAAGCGGACAAAAACGGTAAAGTGTTAATTTCTATTTATTCTAATTTACACGTTGTTACTTTAGGGTTGTGTACATTTCATTTGCAATTACAAAAAACTTAATTTAATGCGAGTTTATACTTGGTCTGAATTTCACCTTAAAAGTTAGAAGTTAGAATTTATTTCAAGTTAAATGCATGCTGTGATTTATTAATTTGCTGCAGTTGATTTGAAATGAAATATCACTGGTTATTGCATCATCATAGTGTTTATGATCAATAGCTGATAAAATGTTATGTCATGGGATATTGACATAAGCTTATTTGTTGTGTTGCAATGATCAATGATGTAAATATGTTGATTCGATTTTTTTTTACTATTAAATTTTGAGGTAAATCTGGTTATAATATTGTATTAGGCAATGCAGAATTGACATTTTCTTATTTTTTCGATTGAAACAAAATTTAGTACATTTTTTTCAATATTATGTAATCATATAACATTGACAACAAAGTGCCTTTTATGGGACTTGTATTCAATGCAGGCTTTAAGAATAAAACAAAATAATTCTAAAATTTAAAGATATTTATTACAGCTTTAGTCCTGCAGTATCAGGATGGCATTAAAATAGTAATTTGTATTGTAAAATGTTAGTCGTAAACATTGTACTATTTACCGAGAATTATTAAGTTTTAAAGGGATCTAATTGGCTTATAGCTAATGTGACTGACAATGACAGATACTGTGCGTGCAGACTAACTGAGATTTCTATTTCGGTAGTGTATTGAATTTAATAATTTGAGGATTATGAATGTTCAAAAGATATAAGAGATTATTGACTACTTTCTGTGATTAATAAAAAAAATCAAAGCCAAAGTATAATTCTGATAAGAGTGGAGCAAGATTATCTATTTATAGTAATCAATAGTACAATATACTTTAATTTGCTAACCAAGTAAAGGTTATGAAACATTATATGGATGTAAAAACATCTGGCCAATTCTTTTTTGGGAAAAAAGCCTGGTTATACTCAATTCATATAAATAAAGTGCTATTGAATTATAATTGTTGATCTGAACTAAATTTTCAAGATCTGAACTAGATTTTCAGTTGCCAACTGCTAAACACCGAAGTAGAGCAAAACCAGACTTTTTTTAAAAGATATTGAAGCCTGGAATTGAGATGATGATTTATCCTGACACATTTTCCAATTACTTAATTCCAGCGAAGTAAAAATCATTATTTTTGTGATCGCGAGATATAATGAAATTAAGGAATTGTCAGGTTGTCGACCTAAACCAATTAGTTAGCATGATGATGATTGTGCCTGTATTAAAAGGATGCAGCAAGCGACTATACACGATTGTGGTCATATCACAGATATTAATAAGCGCCTCGCTAATGGACATGTACAATACAACTTGAATCTTACAAGTTGCTATTTACTCCATTCAATTTGATTTATGTTGTTTACGTTTGTAATGTTTGCGTTGGCTTTTATCAGTGTCAAATTTGAATTCCAAATTCATAAATTATTATTTTTTCTATTTTTTTTTTTTACTTTCATAACGTGTCGCTGCACCTGTCTTGTGAATGAGTTGTCATGGTAACATTTTATTGTTTGATGGCGTAAAGGAGGAGATTTTCTAATTTGCATTTGATTAAATGAAATTAGTTGAAACAAATGATCGAAATAAAATGGAATTTTTTATTTTTTGAAATTAGAAAATATTTTAACAATTTGTGCAAATATTATTTTTTAATATTTCTTAGTTAAACAATAATTTGAAATGAAAAATTAAAAAAAAAAATTTTAAGTTGTTGAGTGTTAAGCTCCTCCTCTGATTGATGGGCGAAGAATCGCTATGGTTCGCGCTTGCTGTGCCATCCACCCTGCAAGCTGCGTTCCAATACACGTGGTTCAGTCGCGAGAGGAACGTTGTTCCATTCACAAGCATTAGAACATCACAGGTCTAGATTTGCACCTGTACCCACTCTATCAACACGGGGACCCAGGTGAGCAAGTGGGTGATGGAGTTGAGTGGTGAAAATGCTCAACATCATCCAACCCTCAGTTCATCAATGCCAGTTGAATCGGGTAAGAAAAAGCCATTGATTCTTATCTCCATTGACCACCTGTTACTAAATTATTATAAAATATTTTATAAAAACAAACATACAAATAATGAAACAATAGCACAACAAAAATTAGAATTAGATTTGGAAATTAATATTAAAATTAAAATTTTTATTATTTTTAAAATTTAAAAATTTTAAATAAAACAAATTATTTTTACTTTTGTCTAATTTGTAAAAAAAAAAAAATGTTTAATGTCTTGGGAGAAATTGTCAAATTTTATCATTTTTTATAATTTTTATTTTTTTTTAAATTTCCAATTACAATTTTGTGATCCACATAAATTTTTTTTGTTACCAGTATCAGAAATGTATATTTTGAAAAGTAATCCACGAGAGTGTGAGCAGTTTTCCTAATTGTGGTGTGGGGTTCGTTTTTCTGATGGAATCAATCGATAGAATTTTTCTAGAGTCCGCCCACGAGGTGTCGCTGTCTAAAATCAAATTAAGGTGCTTGGTCTTTACCCCTTATTTCGCTTCTATTCATTTTGTCCAATTATTTTCATATTATTATTGGCTTTAAATAGTTTATCGATCAATTGTTACTTTCGATCGATTTTTTTTATTTTTAATTTTTAAGTTATTCAATCAACGTTTTCTACGATCGCATTAAGAAAATTTGAAAAGGTTTCTGTTGAAATGTTGCAGTTTTACAATTCAATAGTCATTGTCGACATTTTCTTCTAAGTAAATCGATAATATTTCGGTGATGCCACTATATTAATTGCTTCTTTTACGAATTAACTTACTGTTATTTCTTGACTTTATTTTTTCTTTTTTGATTTCATTTTTTTCTTTTTTATTTCTAAATAATTAGTTCTAAAAATTTCATTTTTTTTAAATGTAACCCTTTTCAACTGCAATGGCTTGTTTTATACATTACACGGGTTTCATTAAACTGCAAAGAGAATGAGTTGAGTATAAATGACGTTATTTGTATGCTAATTTGAGAATAAAAAAAGGACAATTTAGGGAGAAAAAAATAGTAAAATCGTGATATTAATTCTTTAAATAAAAACAAGCAATTATTAATTATAAAATTTAAAAGTAAATAATATATAATATTTGGATATAGAATAAGTTAAAAAAAATTATTTGCCACTCGATAAAATTCATGACGTGATGAAAATGATGAGCGAATCCATTCCATTCTAATGCTGTTTATAGTCATTCCGATCCATCTCGTTGATGGCAAGTCCAATATGACGTATAATAATATATTTTCCCGTCGGCTGAAGTGAAGTGAAGGTCTCGTTTCTATTCCATTTTATCGATTTGAGGTTTGCGAAACCGTTTTTTCGACGGTATGCAACAGGTTGGCCACCGTTTGCTCTTAAGACAATTGCCAACAAAGTTGATGAGAAATTTTTCCAATACTTTTTTATGTCTATTAAATTTGATGATTCAATTAGAATTCAAAATATTTTTATTTATATTTTTTTGATTGTTAACAGTAAGCTGTAAATTTAATACACACTCATTTGAATAATTGATTGATGGAATAAGTCTGAAAAAAAAGGAATGGAAAAATATGGAAAAGTGTTGCGAGATTCGTAATTCGATTGAATTCTGAATAAAGTTGGCAGAAATTCATAAGTGAATGAGTTGAACTATTTGCAAATAAAATATAAAATAAATTTTTAAAGAAACTGATAAAATGTTTATAAAAATTTAATTCACTTTAGTTAAAGACAATTTTAAGAGATTATTGAAGATTACATTTTTATTAAAAATCCAATCTTCAAAAATATTATTTAACAAAATTCAGTTTAAAAATCTTTCTTGAATCATTTTACTTTTATTTAAAGAGTTTAAATATCATAACACGAGGATAATTGGATTGTATGCAGTTGACGGTATTCAATCGTTTGTGTCGCGTAGAAAAAGAGAAGCCTGATGGCAAAAGTGTGCTGACGTGATGGGAAAATCAATATCTGTTGTAGTAGCAATCGATAATCACAGTTTCAAATGAGACCCACATTCACATTCTTCTTTTTGCTTTGTAAAGGAAACAACTCAACTGATGAATCAATGGCTCAATAATAGCAAAATATTCAGAAAGGTGATGTTGAATGGAAAAATTTCACTTTTTAAAAATTTTATTTATCTCTTTAGGGTTTCTTTCTTTAGCTTGTCGTGGGTTTAGTAATGATTTAAGACTTTTTTAGAAAGGAAAATTTTTTATGTAAAATAATTAAATTTTATGAAATTTTAGATTAAATTTTTCGTACTTATACGAACTGAGAAATAAATCAATAGTTAATGTTACTCAAATATTAAATATCAAGCGTAATTTTAGTATTTTACCTCCAGATAAATTGAATTGGAAGTCGGGCAGAAATTTGGAAAATTGATATTTTAACTCGCTTTGAAATTGAATTTTCTTTTTATTTGTTTGAATAGAATAAAATTTTGAAAATTTATGCTACAACATTGCATTTAAATTATTAACTTTTAAAGCTATTTAAAGCCCTAAATATCTTTAGCGCGTAACAACAAAAATATTTAAAATCACATTCCAAAACAAAGAGAAAATTATTTTATTTCTCAATTAAAACATTTTGTCATATCAAATATTAATATTTTGTATAAACTTTCAGTTCTAAAATTTTAAGTTTTAAATATAATGGAACGAGAATACACAGATGTCTTTTTTGGCTGTCCGTTTCTTGTCTTTTTCCACCGAGTTTGATTTTCATTTAAGGTGACCTGCAAAATTTCCCCGAAGACATTCGTGGCACATCGCATTCGTGCAAGGAAATAACAACCCGTTTGCTGCTGACTTGAATTTCCATGCAATTTGAAAACCTCTAAAATGCCATTTTTGGTCGAATAGAAACTTGATATTTTAGGTATAAAAAGGAGGATGAAAATAACACACAGTAAAGTGAGATTGAAAATCACAAGAATACACTTTTTATAGAATCTTTTCACAAATATTGACATGTAATAAATTCTTGCTGAACAAATTACTTGTATATTAACATTTTGAATATTATACAATAAGCAATTAATAACATACTTTTAATCAAGCAAAAGTTTGACAAAAAAATGCTATAAAAGATAAGTCGAATCGAAATTTTTGGATTAAAATAGACGTTGCGGTTTTTATTCGAAGAAATATTGTGCTACCTACTAATTGCTAATTGTCTGTTCACCGCAGTCTATTTTTACAACATGAGATTGATCCATCTCGCAAGAACAAAAAGAAAATAAGATATAATTTATGATTGTAGAATGTTCTTTTGTAAAAATGCTGCCAAGTGTGAATTCAGCTTTCTAACTTGATTGATGGATTTGTTGATTTATAGAAAATATGACACTTAGTGAAAAATCGATATAAGATAATACTGCCATTTTTTTGTTAATTTTACACTTCAATTTTTTATCAATTTCGCTAAGAGTTGGATTTGGAACTTTCGGTAAATGTAAATTGTTAGGGCTTTTGACAACGATAGGTTTTATACGTTGATTAGTTTCCGAGGACATGTGGTCACCTAATTTCAGTGTTACCTTAGACCCACGGTTATCTAAATTTCCATTAACCTCGTATGAGGTGGAGTTGACTGCATCATATTTAAATTATGCTCGGTCTCAAGGGAGGAAGATCGAAGAAGCGTGAACAGAAGAGAAAAAGATTATCCACAACGGTCCTCTTCTCTTCGCTCAACTGAATTACTGATGCTAAGATGGGTTTAATATTTAAAAAATTTCAACATTTTAATTAAACGAAAATTGTTATTGTAACCTCTTCAAAGTCAGTTAACAAATTGATGGAAATGGAAAATTTATTATTTTCACATATTTCCGTTTTTAATTTTAAAATTGTGGTTTTAATTAGCGAAAATTAAACATTCGATGCTCATTACTTTTCAGTTAATGCGTTTAGCGAAGCAACTGGAGAGCCATAATAATCGCGATAGAATTTAGCCTTTCGGGTAGAAATCAACACCACTGTTTGACATTTGTTTTTAAATTTAAGCCATTTATTTACAGTTGTACATCCCCGCATGGGGTCAAAATTCGATTTAAAGAATCAATAAAAAAATGGATGAAATGGGATTTAAAAAAAAAGGCTTATAAAAAAAGCCAACGGCAACTCTTGATGGTCTTTTCGCAATTAATTATTGTCATCATCGAATTTAATAACATCCAACACGACATTTTATGACAAATTTTACTAATATTTACGAAAGGAAAATTACTATTTGAACAAATATGAATGAATTGTCATTAGCGAACGAAGCATAAAAGCTGAGCTTATTACAGCACAATTTTGCCGAAATGATCGGAAATAGGCATTACCGGTGTGAAAGATAAATTGAGCGTGGACAAAAGATTATTATTATCGACCATTAAACGACCAAAAATACGTTTCAAACATGATTTTTAGCGTTTATAATTTTCATGTTACATTCTTTAATTCTTTATATCTATAGTTTATGTGTAACAAAAGAATGGCTTTTATTATTAAATTAATTTGTTTGAAGTCTTCTTGAAGTGCTGAATATAACAATATTATTTCTCCTTTAAGCAGAAAGTGGGTTTTGAAAAAATAATTTAATATACATCTTTTCTTCCTATTTAATTTGCTTTTAACTTTTTCAAGCATTACTTTAGATTAACCTTAAACCTGTTGATCATTTAACATTTAAAGTTCTTTAAATTAAGTACAAACCAACCGTTATTTTAATTGACTTTAGGTTAAAATACTGTCGAATTTCTCTACTCATTATTGTATTAATTTCCAAATGTTTGATGCATTATTTGTTGTAGTTATTGTAATTCGATAATACAACATTGAATATGATTAAGGTAAATAATTATTGGAAACTGTTGTTGAAATTCATTAATCTTCCTTTGAATAGAGGATTTTACTCATCACACAATAATTGTATAGGAATATACAATAGGGTCTTTGTTATTCCCTAGATGAGCATTTCGTGTATTCTAACCAGTTGTTATCGCAGTTATCTTTTTTTTTTGGAAACCGCATTGCACACTTTTAGCTGGGTTCAGTTATGAGTCTCAAAACATTTCTGTGCACTAGAATATTAAGTGAAGATCTTTTTTCGAGAACTGAAAAGTTAGAAAAGGACGATACATCCAAGCAAAATTTTCGTTTTTGAAATAGAATAAGTTTTCTTAACCCACTCAGACCTATATCTATATAACAGAATCTTGATTTTGCAAATAGCGATTTTTTTTTTTAATTAATTTTTATTTTTATTAATTTGGAATTTGAATATCTTGGAAAAATTGTTAATTTATTTTTAAGTTTGGACCACATGTAGAGAAAAATTATTGCATATGAATAGAAAAATCTTTTGACTGCTGTTACCATGGTGAAATCTCAGGTTGTAAATAATTTAATTTGTTTGATCAAGATGTAGAATTTAAGTCTGATGTTTTATTATCAAATTTCCATTTATCATAGAAAGTGAAAACAATCTTTCTCACAGAACAGACATTTAATAGTCTTGAAGCCTTGAAATTCATGAAGCATTTTCACAACTTGACCTTAAAAGATGTAAGTTTAGGAAAAGGAGTGTAGACATTTTGACTAATTCATAAGTAAGCAAAACAATTCATTATGGTTAGTTTCTAACCCTCCCAAAAAAGGATGAGTAGTAATATTTGTTTGCTTTTTTCTAAGTAATTTATTTTTATTATGTTATTTAAATCTTTGTTCCTTTATTATACAATTTGAAATCAAATCCATTACCACACTTTTAGAAAAAATAAGATATATAAATGAGGACAACTTGACCCAATTTGTATCCAAATAAAAGAAATTGCTACCAATTTAGGTAAAAGTTGGCCCTATTTGTTTATCTCTTTCTAACCTCCAGAAGTAGAAGATCAGCACAAGCTTTAATATGAATCAATAGATACGGATTATTTGTTTAGTCATTTTACAAGTGAATTGTTTTAAATTGCTTATTCTTTGACTACTCACATCGATCGAAGGCTTTCAGATAGTAAAGGATTTACAATTTAGTCAGTATTTCGACCACATGCAGTGTTGGTGAAAAAATTTATAGGGCCTAATGTAATTTTAGGATAGTATATAATTTTCGTTTTACTCTTTAAGACTGTTTCTGCCCAGCAAATTGCTTTGTCTGATCTAAAAAAAGTAAAACAATAAAAATTTTTCATGGGTTTTGAATCGTACATGTATAGGGCTATTCAAGCATGAGGGTCATTTAAGGCTGGAACCATGTATAGTCGCTGCCGTGAATCTCTTTCATGCCACATTTGATACTTAAGTGCTTATAAAACTTGATGAAACCTTCTGACATTTTTTTTAGAAATATATTATTCATGTATATTACATTTTTTAAATTATAAATAAAGGAAATAAAAATTATTTATTAAGAAACCTACACAAAGTATTACAGACAACTAACTTGTGATTTCAAATTTCAAATTTAATTTTCCAAAAAAAGCTTTACAGTTAAAAGGGATAGTTTTATTAGATTTCAAAGCTAATGATCAGCAGATTTACACTGGAAAAATTGTTAAATCAGATTAAAGGATTTTGATTTGTAATTAAAATAATATTCGATTAAAAGGAATCATATCAATGAAGAATATAATCAATTTCCATCCACTGCGTACTTTGAATTGTACAAATTGTCGATTGCTCGTTCGCGACAATATTTATGCGAAATAAATTCATTCACATCAAAGAAATTTCATTAAAAGACCATTATTTTAATGACCAAACAATCATTCTTTTAGTGGTTTAGATTTAAAATTATGTTCAATTAGTGGTTAAATTAGAGTTGTTTAGGAGAAATTTATTTTTTAAATGTAAAATAGGATTAGTGTTTGTTAGTAGCAATAGATCATTTTACAAACAAAAAAATCTCTGAGTCTGGGTTTTATCAATGTCACAGCTTTAACAGGAGTTTATCTTTGTTAAATGCTTAGTGTTTAGGGTTAATTACTATTAATAAAAACCATTTGTAGTTTATACCATTTGAAAAATAACATATTTCTGGATCTGGATGAATTATCCTGAACTTTCGTAGCCCCATTTATATTGGTTTCTATCCCATCAGTCATCATTTTTTCTCCAAGAAGTCCGGCAACATCAGTCTCCACGCCAACACCTTTTGTAAGTGACATCCTCTGAGGATTTTTCAGAATTAAATTCCTAACTATTAATATTAAAAAATTTATATTAAAAAAATCATAAATGCTGTTTATTAATAAGTGATAATGCAATGGAATTTTTTAATATTTTTTTAACTTAAATTTCCTAATTTCCCTAGAGATTTTGGATAGTTGTTTTTAAAGGGATGAGATGTTTGTCTAACTCGACTGATGAAATGAGCAATTTGCTATTGAATTTTGACCAAATATATTGCCCTCGGCAACATCTTGATGTTGCTTAGTTGCCGTTTCCATGGTGAAATTTAGTATCTTGATTTAATATCGGGCTGAGAAGTCGTCGGCCATTTTTTAAAAGCAAAAATCCAATCGAGTTTGTGCTGACATCTATTGAGCAAAGATATTTTCATTGCTTACCAATTCATACGTAAAAGTAGTGATTGGGTTGTGTTATCAAGGATTTAGGAAAGAGGATTTTATAGTGTGGGGGTGGTGATTTAAATAAGAGATTTGTTGGGATTTCCGGGACGAAGTCAATGCTATTTAAAGATTAGTTGTAGAAGAGATGTGATGGATGTCATGGAAACGAATGGATACATTCGTCCAATATGTGAAATGTTTAATGGAGCCAGTGTTTCCATGGTAGTGGAATGTGATAGTGACTTCTGATCAAGTTAGAAATTGAGGAATTTTATTAAATTTAGGCAATTATTTTGGGGTTGTTAAAGACTTACGTGAGGGGAATTATCTGCTGGGAGATGAATTTTAATGAAGAATTTACATTAATTTTATTTTTTATTCTTGAATTTTTTTTTGTTATGAATTTAATGATTTTTTTCAATTTAAAAACTATTTAAAAAAACTATTATTTATTTATGAATTTTCTTAAATTAACATTTTTTTTTAAATTTAAAAATTAACAAATTAAAGCCAATTAACAAAATATTTATTCATAATTAAATTTGAATTTAAAACCTAATAAAAATAAATTTTAAAAATTATATTAAAAAATTATAAATTTTATACATTTGCATATTTTTTTATTCAAGACCCATCAATCAACGTAGGAATTTATATAAGTTAATTCCAAAAGCACTTAAAACTTATTTCTCTTAAAAGTAATAGCATTTTTGACAAAAGAAATAAAAGACGTGCTGTTCTGTAGAAACGTGTTTGAAGCTATTTTTTTCTTACTTTTTCTGCTCTGATTTCAGGAACAGTTCCAAAGTAGTTCATTTTCTATTGGAGTTGAGCCAATTTTGTGCGTAGTAAAAATAACAAAAAAGAGCCCCTTCAATAAGGGAGGGTTTGGACAGCTTTTATTTGCTTTAGTTTCTTTTTTATTTTTATTTTTCATCGCGACAAAATCGAGAAAGATCGATTTGATTGTTTTTTTAACATTTTTATTTTTAGGATTGAAAAGAAACAAATTAGAAAATAACAAATTAAAAAATAACAAATTCAGCTTTATGTTATTTGAGCGTATAAAAATATTGACAAAAGTTAATTGCAATTTGTAATTAATTGCACATTATTTTTGTAAATTTTCTAATTTTTTTTAAAATATCATTAAGTGGGAAATTAAAGCCACTTAAAAAAGTTTCTAGGTCAATAATTTGTTGTTAATTATGTCAGAAATATTTATATTTGTATATATACGACTTCCTAGGAATTCGTATAAGATGAATGTCTCAATGGGTATTTTGCAGAGGTCTTTGTTATGACGGATATTAAGGGCATTTGTGGCTGCTGTTTGTAGTGATTTATTATACTTTTTTAATAATAATGGAATTATGGGAAAGATATCTACAGCTCTGGTAACCCATATGTTAGAGGCATAATAATAAAATTCTGTAATGGCTTTTTCATATTGATTTATGTTGGTGTTTGGCTGATTTTTGCATTAACATGGACTTTGGAAAGTCTGATGTGCATTTAGAAGAATGAACTAGTAATATGGGTGACGAAAAGCTGAATTAAATAGCCTTCGCTTCAATAAATCTAAATTTGACTTACAAGAATTTAAATTTAAAAAAACTAACTATTAATGGAAAAGTGAAAGATTTGATTAGATGATAAAAAACTTAGTTTTTGAAATCTAGTTTTTATTTATTAAAGTATTTCACTTGAATTAGCAAAATGTTTATTTGATTTTTAATTATCATTGTGGATAAAGCATCACATTCATAAATCATTTCAGCACAATCAGACATTTGTGGAATACTCTTTAATGATGCTTCTGTGTGATTGTGTCCACTTGTGGTTGAAGTCAATATGGTAGTAATAGCATTGATCCATTTCGGAATCAATAAATTTTTCCTCATTTTCAAGAATAAAATTTAATTGTTTTAACTAAATTATATAATTTTTTTAGCACCAACAATTAAAATATAATAAATAAAATATAATAAATATTTTTTATGCAAAATGATTTTTTTAATTAACCCTATGTAAAAATAACATGTTCTTTATTGATAGCTAAAAGTGACTTCTATCACTTTTATTGTAAATGTAATTTGAAAACTGCTCTAAGGGAACTTTAAATAGAAAAGTGATTTTCTTTTTTCAAGATTGAATGCACCTAATGTTCTCACTTATTTTTTGCAGAACAACTTAAAAGTCTGCATTCTTTCTAATGGATGTAAAGAATGCGATTACATTATAGCTTAGTAATCAGGAATATGGGAATTATATTTTGAAATTAAGACTAATTTAGCTCATGTTATCTGTATTATAATAATTAAAAGCTTACTACAGATGTGGGCTGCTTTGTCATATTTTAAAAGTATATTTATTTCATTATTAATAACCATGCATTCAGATTGGTTTGTGTTTTCAGCTTAGACCAATCGCAATTTTTTTTGTCTCAAAAGTCATTACAATGAGTGCATTCTTTCAGTACATGCTAGAGAAATTGATTGAATGTGTTACTATTTTTATCTATTCAATCAACTTTATTACTCAGTACTAAATTCGCATGCCAAATTTAAGTATCAAATACGAATTGTATCTTCTCTAGCATAGATTATTGACAGTAATGTACTTGTAGATAAATTTTAAATTAAATTTCACAGATTAGTGTCATAATCAGGACTTGTCAAAACTAGGATTTTCTCCAACCAATCCAGACACTGATGTATGAAATTTTAAGGATTTATATACACAATGCATCCTGATGCATCAAATACAATGTCCTTCTAAATAATAAATAATAATATGCAATTAGAAATTATAAATTATTTCTTCACTTCAAAAAGTAATGGGTGTAATAGGATATATTGAGACATTTTCACAAAAAAGTATAAAAAGATAATGGAAATTTTAAAGATCTGTGTTGTGGGACAAATGTTTGATTTTTTCCTGTGGGAAAATGTGCATTTAACAATTCTATTTAAATGGACAAGATCTTAAGATCGGGGCCGGGTTTTAGTTAAACAATAATGCATTTATTTCTTTAAATTAATGCATAGCAGAGACGGGCATGTAGGGAAGCACCTCTTGTTAGAATCTTACAAATCCTAGACAAATATTTAGTAAATTAATATATGCAGAAGAATAGAAATTATTTAGACAATCTTTAATGTTAGCGTAAAACTGGTTTTGATCTCGAAAATTGATCATCACGAGTGAACACATTATTTCTGTCTTCATTGTTTAA
>JAQFZU010000183.1:0-40455 GCA_034696185.1 Henia vesuviana | reverse complement strand
CCCAAAAGAGGAAAAATAAACGGAACGAGAACATTAGATGAAAATATTTCAGATAATATTGGTGTGTTACTTGCATATAGGGTACATGATTCAATTGTAATTTATACACCGTTAAAATTATAAACATTCTATTTATTGGTGTAGGCATACCAATCATGGCTTAAGGATGGTGTTGGTAGCGAAACGAAATTGCCTGGTTTACGTTTCAACAATAATCAATTATTTTGGATAAGTTATGCAAACGTAAGATTAAAGGCAGTGGTTGATGTTACGAAAGAGCCAGAAAATACCTAGAAAATACTTAATTTTTAAATAAATATAAAATTATGTTTTCTAGGCGTTATAAAATTGCAATATAAGATGGAAACAATTTGTATAATTTTTTAAACTCTTAAATTACATCAGTGATTGGGTCAATAGTTGCTAATCACATCCCAATTTTTAATTATTTGAATTTTTAATTATTTAAAATTTTATTTTCTAGTCATGGTGTTTTAGTTATTCATTTTCAAGACGGTTACCTAATTTATCCAGAAGTACTCACAGTTGGCCAAAATTCAGGTTAATTTGAAAATAATTAAAATTATTTTTTTTTACATTTTAATTTTTTAAAACAATTATTTTAGAGTATTGGGAAGTGTATCGAATTCACCAGATTTTGCTAAAGATTTCAACTGTCCCATAAATTCACCAATGAATCCTGAAACTAAATGTTCAGTATGGTAATTTAAATTTATTGTCCAGATGGTATTGTCAATATTTCTAGAACATTATCAATCATTCATTGTTTTCTATAAACATTTTATGCATGAAAAATACTTTGCTTATTTATGATTAAAAATAAAATAAATGATTTATTACGTCTCTAACAAACTTAAATGAGGACAAAAACTGATTCCGGAAAGCTCCGCCCTCAAAGCTTAGTCACGTGACCTGCATAGCTCAGGTGAACTTTTCAGAGGTAGCATGGTACATCGCGAGTATGGAAAACGAAGTTCCTGTTTTGGAAGATTATAACAGGATTTTCGTTAAAGAACTCCTTTACAAGTTCTTGATTATTGGAGATTTTGGCGTAGGTAAGAACTAATTTATAACGAAATCTTAATTAAATGTCTCAAAACTGAGATAAAGTATTGATTGACATTCTTGGGAGATCAAAAAGTTGATAGGAAGTGAAAACAGGTGTCGAATCGAAAAAAAACGTAGTTCTTAATTTAATTAACTGTGATTATATATTTTTTAAATTATTTTTTATTTATTTTATTCAGGTAAAACTGCTATAATAAGACGTTATACTCAAGGTAAGTCGAGTAAAGTTTGTCGAAAATAATTACATAAGAAAATCAATACTTTTAATTCCATTCCAGGTATATTTTCACATAATTACAAATTAACAATAGGAGTTGATTTTGTTATAAAATCATTGAAATGGATCGATAAAACAAAAATTAATCTACAATTATGGTAAAATAAATAAAAAAAAATTTTATTTGGAAAAAAAAAATTCCATTGATTTAATACAGGGACATAGCAGGGCACGAGAGATTTGGTGTTATGACCAGAGTTTATTACAAATATGCGTAAGTTATGCTACAATAAATACATACCTTTCGAATGAGTAATCATTTTTTATTTCAATATCACAGAGCAGCAGCTGTTATAGTGTTTGATCTATCAAGGTGACTAATACTTTATTAATTCATTTTTTTTTTCTAAAAACATTTTTGTCAAAAATTTCTCTTAGACCAGCGACCTTTGATTCTGTGTTGAAGGTAATATCAATAATAATTTATTAGCCCACATTGTTTAACTTTGCTTTTCAACAGTGGTATAGAGACGTGAGAGAGAAAGTGTCACTACAAAGTGGCGAACCGATTCCCATTCTTTTATTAGCGAATAAAGTAAAAGTTATTTGCCTAAAGATTTTTATTAGATTATTAATTCCAACTAATTCTAGTGTGACATTCCTGGATTAGGGGTCGATAAGAGTTTACTAAACCAATTCTGCAGGCAGCATAATTTTCTAGGATGTTTTTTCACATCTGCCAAAGATGATATTAACATCAGTAAGTGCACTTAACGAATAACACTGAATTAATTAAAATTAAAAATCCCATTTTCAGATGAAGCAATGTATTTCTTAGTAAAGAAACTTTTCTATCTCGAAGTTCCGAGGCCACAACTAAAAGCTAAAGATTCATTCCAACTACAAGAAGACCCTGAGAGTAAAAAGCCACGCAGTATTTGTGGATGTAAATAAAAATTTCAATGCATTTTTAAAAGCTCTCCATTTTTAAATCAAATCTCAGGATTTTAATATCGAAATTCTAACAAATCAGTTATAATTTTTTTAATAAAACAAAAATTGTAAATTTCGTTTTCAAATTTCTTTTTTTAAAAAAAAAAACAATCATTTAATACTATCTCAAATTGGAACTAAGAAGCAGCCTTTTGAGTAGCTGCCACCAAAGCTTCGTTTTGCTGTACTTGGAAGTCTTGGAAACGTTGAGATATCCTTTGATTCATTTTCAAATATTTTTCCATACAGTTCATTGCACACGTGTCCTGAAACAAAATTCAATTCAATTAGACCGTAAAATATTATGTATTTCTGTTATTCACCTCCGTATTCCTAACGTGATGTACCGTAAAGTCGTGAACACAATTATTGAAACAAAGTTCAGATAATCTGTTGTAGGACATTAGGAATTCTTTGAACTATCGGGAAAAAGAATACGAATTATTGTAGTTTTATTGGATTTTTTAGATAAAAATTGTTTACTTGTTTAATTTGTTCCACTTGAAGTTTGTTTGGATCGATAACAGAGGTAGCCATATTTACAATTTATTGCTTTAGAATTCGAACGGTTTTACTAGAAAAAGTAGAATAAACGATGATTCCAATGACCATGTGCAAAGCAGGAGTACAAACCGAATAATGCTGTAGTGTCCTCTAGTGTTAATATAATTCTGAAAATAAAACAATTTAACGTATTAAAATAAAATGTAAGAATTTGTTTAGATTTTTAAATATAAAATAATTATAACAACTTTACACTAAATTAAAAATTAATTGAAATTTGTAAACAATTTCAGCTTCATCGTCCCATGGCGCAATGATCGTAAATACAAATGGCGTTAAAGTATCTCGAGTTTGAAATTGTAAACTCAACTTCAAGCTTTAGTTTTCATCCTTTTTAATATATAAATTGATCAACCAAATGGTAAGTTGCTTATATCGGATCCAAATTATACATTTAATATTTATTCAATGAAAATGTAAACATTTTCATTGAAATATCGAACTCTTGAAAATCTAAATATTTTTTGCTTTAAGAAATTTATAACTAAAATATTCGTGACGAAACGATTACTAAACAAACAAATGAATACATTAATATACGAATTAATTCTGACAAACAAGAAATTCAACGAAAATTATTCAAAAACTTTGAATAAAACACAATTCGCTTTGGGTTATACAGTACTGACACCTGGTGGCGCTTTATTAAATTACAAAAGTTAAATACTAATAAAAAACTTGTTAACATAAATGACTTTTTAGTTTTATCAAAAAAATTAGTAAGTTAGGCAATATCAAACATTCAAGTTTTGTTATTCAACTTACTTTGTATTCTTAGTTCGCTTTGAATTCGTTGGTTGATATCTTTTTAATATCAGCATCAGCTGAGTCCCTGAATTATCAATGAAGGCATCTCGTATGCTTTAAGCATAATAAATAAAAGAATTTCTCATTTATAACATTTAACCTTTTAACACCTTAACAATAACTTGTATTCATACGTAATTATGCATTAAAAAATCTTCACCATTTTAACAAGTATTTAAAATCACCCAATTTACATATTCCATTCATAACAATAAATTATTAACTTAATTTTTTTAAAATATTTAAATTATTTCCTGACTTACAAAGTCCATTCAATTATGACTTCACTCATTCATTCATTTTTTGTTTTTATGTGTAATAAAAATTTAAATCGAGTAAAAAAGTAATAAAAATTAAAACTAAAAACCATAAAAGCTTTTTAGTTAAAGGTTATCGCCATCTTAAGCATCTCAGTCTGGTTTGTGTCAATGAAAGTCGAAAATATTGAAATTTTTATCCCTCACCAGTCACCACCAATAGACTAAAAGCAAAGCCCACATTCCACAACTGGCAGAAGTCCTGGGAAAGGTTTCTTGTCGGTACATCCAGTTTATATTTTTTCCCCCCAACAACCTAAGAGGTTAGGGCAAAAACTCATCTAACTACAACCCCTATACCCCCACCACCATCTTCTCTTTTAAGAAAACCAAACCACCTTGTTGCAATGCAAGTCAAAGTTGTCTCAGTCTTAGTTTAGGGGCGTGGGAAGAATTTTAGTGTTGTCAAATATGAAATTGGTAAATTTTTTTTTAAATTAAAATTTTATTTTATTCGATTTTATAGCATTTATTTGCTTGTATAATTTTTTTTTTTAAAATACTGAATATCAATTTGCTGTTATGAATATTTTAATGTCACGTAGAAGGTCGTTGAAGGTTTGACTGGTGCATAATTTGGGTGCGTCTTGTTTTTCGCGCTCTTTCGCCTCATACGGTATTTACCCTTTGAGCAATTTGCACTTAATGGTAATGCCTAGTAACCTTTCAACTGCCGGGACAAACGAGCCGTACGAATTCACAATTTATTTTTCATGGTAATAAAAAGATTTTTTTTAATTTTTTAATTAATTTAAATTTGGTAAATAATAAATTTTAGAAGTAAGTTTGGGTTTTTCATACGATTTTCGGTTTAATGTGATAATCACGTGACTTTTTTGCGTATTCCGCGCACGTTACACTCGTTGCCGGCCGTTCTGCAGCCCCTCGATGCCCGTTGCTTGGAGCGTGCGTGACTACAATGTACAAATGAATGGAAAAAAAAGAAAAATTACTTTTATCCTTTAAGACCTATTGACTGTATATAGGTGTTTACAGAACAAGTTAAAGCTAAGATAAAAGTTAGCCTAAAACAATGCCAAAATTATAATTTTATAAGCAAACATTTATTCATTGCATTTTATTATTGAATTTTTAGATGTGACTGAGAAAATATGCCATCGAATAACTCATCTCCATATATGGACATTTAATAAGGTACAGAAATTTTTTTTTTTTTTTTTAGTTTTTTACAAATTTATTACTGTTTTTAATAACTGTTTTGAATTAATATATAAAATTAAAAAAAAAATTTTTTTAACTTTTAATATTTAAAATTATTTAATTTTCGAATTTTTTAAAACAAAATCAAACAATGAATTTTTAATCTTTCAATCCTTTCATTATAATAAAAATGCGATTGCTGAAAGAAGTGCTGAATTGTTGAATTTAAGCATTGTATGAAATCGAATAGTTATTAAAATTTATACGTGAAACAACCGATCCAAAAAAAAAAATCAAATAAAACCTGAAAGAAAAAAATGTCACAGAAAAAGATTGGATAAAAAACAGGTGCAATTGCGAGATACTAGTAGAGGTGTGCGTGGATGGATGTTTGAAACGAGCTTCTGTTGAGGAGGAGGGCGACGAAGAGCTTTAACTTCAAATAGGGCATTTTGTATGCGGGGGCCGTTATTTCAGTTAGGTCGGGCACACGATATGGCGAGATTCCTCTTTTTCAATGCGAGCGAAGAGAACGAGAGTGGGGCATCTGTAAGGGAAAAAAAGGTAATAATTTCTGGTCGCACGCAGCGTAAAAATTACCATTCTTGCCATGAACGGAGCTGATGGCGGCAAAGAAGTTGCGTTTTCATTAGTCGCTAACCCGCTGACTCTCACCATGAATACCGAGCAGCCAACGGCCGCCCGGCCGACGCCCGAATTCCGCTTTTCTTTTATACACGATAATAGGAAATAAAAATATATCAAAATAAAAAAAAATCTTATTCGTCAATTTTTATAAAAATAATTAATTTTGTACGAAAATAACACTGGCAAGAATTGGCTAAAATTGAGTTATGTACACCTGAATAGGGATCCTTGAATTAGGGTAAGGAGAGGTGTGTAGTTGGGCGAATTGCTTCTATTCCGTGTTGGGGAGGTTCGAAGAGCACGTGGTGGGCATGCGTAGAGGGCAGTTTTAGAGCTAAACGATGTAATTTCTATTCTGGACGACACGAGTTTCAAGATCCTCCCACCAAATCCGCTCGCGGTTCGTGCTCGTGCTCTCGCATGCCAAAGGCGTCCCGCTGACTTCTCTCGGCGTCGTTTCTCCTCCTGTCAGTTGGTGCGGGAGAAATTGTTGACGGAGCAATGGAGTAAAGAGAGTGTGGTTGAGAATAGCGATTTGGACTCGTTACGTCTCTAGACATTCGTCACTCGATGAAGTTTAAGGACGATGATTATAGTTATCCGTTTTGCATTTATTTTTTTTCTTATTAATGTTGAAATTTTGTATATTTTGGCGTTTGCATTTATTTTGCATTTAATTAGCTATTAGATAGGTCGAAATTAGAATATCTGGTGGAGACATCCATGGTCATGACGTCAGTTTAGATTGAAATCGAGTTTTGGAAATTTGAACGTCAATTGTTACGTGTTTGGAATTTATGATTTGCGTTATGAGCAGTGCATAATATTATGGGTTAAGTTAGTGCCATTGTGAGATCTCTTCCGCTAACATATCCTTCGAGGATTAACAGGTTAATCCCGTTATTTATTATGTTTGTAATATGTCGTCATCTAGTGACTGATTTAGTAAATGGATTATTTTTAGTGATAAATTTTTATTTGAGCACGAATTTTATTAAATTTTGTTGTCATTTTTACAAATCATCGCAAGTGAATAAAAAAATTTATTAAATTCATATTTTATTTTTGTTGTGAATTAATTCTGCTTGAAATTGATTTATTTTGTTAGGTTTCGTGAACCTTTAATTAGATCCGTGAAATGTTTTTGAATAATTAATTTTACTATATGAATTTCAATGGTTTTTTTTAGCGCTAAAAATACCAATTGTAAAGTAAATAAATAATTGATACAAAATTAGCTTCGGTTTTAATTATATTTGTATTTATTTATCGCGGTCATTGATTTTCTATTTTGTTTTTCTTGTTTTTCTATTGTCAGTCAATTCAAACAACTCTCGTATTACGAAAACGAGCAGAATCAATTACAGACTTAAATGGAAATTGAGTTTTCTCTGCGAGGCAGGTGGGACTTAAAACATCATTCTTCACAGCCAACTCGAAATTTCCAAAATGGCGATACTAAAAACCAAAAAAAAAAATCTTTTTAATTTTTTTGCTTATCAATTGAGTGTTAAAATAATTTTTTCAATTTAGTTTTGATTATGGGGCAAATAAAGGATGATTTTTCCAGATAAAAGATGTAGCGTTGCCCAGCAACACCTCCACTCGAATCTGGGAACTCGACCGCAATGCATCGTCGAGTGAATCATCTCGTGACGTCATAATCACTGCTATTCCCTCTTTTTATCTCCTCCCCTCCATCCAATTTTTTTTTACTGAGATGAAATGAAGGAAGCGTCAATTGGAATTATGGGTACTTTGTCCGAACATCACGACCGTGCAAATCCGCAGCTGCAGTGCGCGTGCGAGTCGATAGGACATCTGGTTGCTTGGCAACGTGAAATTGACGTCACTCGAAACATTGATGTTAAAGATGGCGTGACGGGGCCGTACATTGAAAACTCTCAATGATGGCGGGCGAATGGGTGCAGCTAGATGTGAATGTGATGCGCGCATGCGCAGTAAAAGGAAAAATAGGGATAAATCGAGTTGCGAGATGTTATAAATCACGCCAAAGGGGGTCCTGAAATTGTGAGGGAATTGGGTTCAACGAATCGGGGACTGATGCATTTGGCTTGTCTCACGTGCATTATTGAGATTTGCGAGGGTATTTAAATAATTCTAAATTATTAGGTTTTATTTTTTAATAAATTTTTATTTATTTCTGAAAAATTATTTTTTTATTTTTCAATTTGGTTTTGCTTCGAGGATTTTATTTTTGCGGTTCTTTGTAGATGTCAGAGAACCGATGTTTCAGTATTTTATAACAACTTTCTTTTTCGATTCCACGGTTGTTTGGCTCGCAAATCAATAGAAAGGCGTTTAATAAGGAATGGTTTGTGTTTGCATTTCTTTGAAAGTCGCGTTTTAAATTTTATTTTTTTAAAAATTTTCTGAAATTTTTTTTTTTAGGAATTTCGATTAAAATATTTTACATATAAATTAAGAAAATGACAGAAAATCAATTAACCATTAATTTTTTTATAGTCTCAGTTTAATAAAAAAAACTATTTTAAAATTTAATTAAAATAGTAAATATTATTCTAACTTTAATTGGATTACAACGCTATAAATTCCTTGAAATTCACCATACATAAATTTTTGTCAACCAAGAATATTAACACGACATATTTGTTAGTTAAAACATATGCAGTTACTCGGCAACGGCTTGTCTACGACTAGAAACAACCGTTTCCCTATTGGGATGCGAAGACACGGGAGATTTTGAGAAGGAGTAAAAAGAGACGGGAGACGGAAGCGGACGTGCGCCTACTGTGAATGAGGAGAGGAATTGTAGGGCTCAGAGGAAAAAAATATTTGAAATAGGCGTGAGCACGCATGCGCATTTGCGTGTGGCGTACATCAGTCACGCGTCGTAAACTCCTCAAATAAAAAGTGGCCAAGGTTATTCCAATGGGATAACTCGTTAATGACCACCTGTTGATCATCCATTTAACCGATTCCACTTCACTTATTTGGTATTTACTATAAGAAATCCAAGCAGAAATTCTTCGCGATTGCAAAATGATGAAGATGACCCTTGTTTTTCTAGTCTTTTTTCACTACCCTCTCTTCCCCCTACCCCCCTTCCTCCCCTCGACAGAAATCCCTTCTTCGTGATGAAAATAACTTGGCCACCGGCAACGGCGGGTCACATTCCTCGAATTTCCAAAGGAGCCTCTTGATTAGGGATGGGGGGAGGGTGTGGCGTGCTTTGGCAGGGCCGGTTTGACCACTCTTTACTACCTTTCCTTTGCGGTTCGTCTGGAATTGAAAAATATTTTTTCACTTTGGAAATTTATTTTATTAATTTTTATTTATGTTTTTAATTCGATGGGTTTTAAAGGGGGTTAAAAAGACAGCTGTGTTGTGTATGTGTGTGAGTTCGAAAAGGCGGGGTTGCGAAGGGATGATGATGTAGGTCACTTCCGTGACGCCGCAAAGGCATGTGTGTGGCTGCTGCGGGCGTGTGAAAAGACAAGCGTGGGTTTTAAAAAATACTCATAGAATTTCATCAGTGTCTGGAAATTTGAATTTTGAATTTTTTTTAACAAATTTTTTTAAATGTGGAAATTTATTTAATTTAGTTGAAAATTTAAAAAATTTTTTATGAGGTGTTAATTTTTTTTTTTTTTTTAAATGAATTTTTTATTTATGAACAAAGGATATGCATTCCATTCCTATTTAAATGCATAATAATTTTCCTTTAGTGTGTTTCCCTTGAAAAAATATGGATGGGCGAGCACACCTTTATTCATTTCCCGCCTTTGGCCGCGCGCCTATTGTGACGTAATGTCCATGACGTCATTTCTGCGCGGTAGAACCGCGATCGAGCTGAACTGCGCAGATAATTTGCTGCAATTTTTTTTTCTGTTCGCTTTAATCATACTCTTAACCAACTTCATCCATTTGTATCGATCTGATGATGATAACTTGATTTTGCGATAACACATATATGTAAAGTGATGAATTATATTTTTAATCTACCAAATAAGAATAGTTTGATTTCGAAAAGCGAATGATTTATGAGGATTAATTATAAAATGCTAATGACTAAGTGTAAAAATGAATTTATTCCTATCGAAACGAAAGGAGAAAATCACATTTTTATTTATTCATCCGTCAAAGTACTCGACGCCCCTGGGCAAGGATTCGCAACAGCTTGTGAATTGCACGATGCGATGACGTAGTGTATCGTCCACTGCGCATGCTCGATGTTTGTTCTTGTTGCGACGAGTTTCCTATAATAGACTAACCATTGCCGGGATTCGCCACCGCCCGCTATCAGAGGGCGTTCGTAACCGAATCAGTCGCAGTCGTTCGCTTTGCTCGGACTTCGCGGTTTTAGTATGGTCGAAGCCAGGAACGAGTCTCGTTGTGTTCCGTTGCGTGATGTTACGACTTAAACCTTGTGACGAGTCACACTCGAAGGTTTGTAAAAATATAAATATTTCGTTTTGAAATTTCTGGTTTAGAATTTATGGTGTGATGAGCCGAGATTTTGGGTGAATTTTTTTTTAATCTTAGAAAGGCATGGTCGTTGCTAATTTTTTTTTTTTTTTTAAATACAAAAGAAATTGATTTGAAGTTTTAATATTTTTTAATTGTTAAGAGGAATGATGGGTTAATCTCAATTACATATTTAGTGAATTCTTGCAAAATTATGAAATAATATTTTTAAATTTTGAAATGACATTTTGGTTATAAGAAATGCTGAAAAACATTTTCTATCTGATTGATGAAGTCGTGCCAACAACGCTTTCACTATGGCATATTCCTTTATGGTTACAATCTTCTTCTAGGAGGTTGTCTAGTTTGCATTTTCGCTAAAATTTAAGTGAAAATGATTAAAAAACAGAATTTAATAAACAGATATATGAGCCATTTAATATATAATCTCGAGTTAATTAATTCACCTTCGTCTCGGTACCTCATCACATCTTTTGAGATTAAATTAAATTTCACACTTTTTTCATTTTTGTTTTTGTTTTTTTTTAAATTTTTACTACTAAATTTTTTAATCGAATTTATATAAAAAAAATTCAAACGTAGCGCCATCTATTACTGTAACATCACAGCCCAATATTTATATTTTCACTTTTTCCAGCTCACTGCTCGATCAGTCTGTGTCGAGGGGTTGTTGTGGGCAAACGGCGACTGCAACTGGATTTTGCATTTTTACTACTGATACACAGTGCGGTGAGGTGAAAAAAGAAGGAAAAAAAGTGCGGAGAAAAATTAGTCGTGAGTGTGCACCGCAATAACCGTCGTTTTAACCGGCCTTTCCCATGGTCAAGATGTCCGTGCTGCACCGAGGGCAGCGGCAACACTGTTATTTGTGCGATCTGCCACGCACTCCGTGGGCGATGCTGCACGACTTCTCCGAGCCCGTGTGCCGCGGTTGCGTGAACTACGAAGGCGCCGATCGCATCGAACTGGTGATCGAGACCGCGAGACAGATGAAACGGGCTCACGGTTTTCAGGATAACCGACCCGTTATGAAGGCCTCAGCCGTTGCCGCAGCCACCGCCGCAGGGATCCACATGAGGAACCCTCACGAGACCCAGAATGGGTCCGGCGGTCCGCAGCAGACGCCCAATGGTCCCGATCACCTGTCCGCACCGTCGTCGAGGGGCGGTCCGCCGCCTCCTCCGCCCGGAGTCGGCGTCGAGCGGTTCCCGTCGATGCAGCACGATGGAAGAACGAGGGTGGCGATGGTGGATTTTCCGCGAGGGATGGTTACGGGACTGCATCGAGATGTTGGGGAGGTCGAAGGAATCAATCGGGGTAGCCCGAGTTTACCTCCGAATAGGGCGGCGGCGGCGGCCGCTGCCGCGGCTACGGTCGCGCATCTCGTGCCGCACCATGTCCCGCCTCCGCCACCGCCCCCGCATGGCCGACCCAGCTCGTTGCCACCCCCGAGCGTCGGTGTGATGGGACAGAAGAGGGAAAGGGAGGATGACGATTGTCACGAGAATGGAGTTCTTCCCATCAAGAGGAGTTCGATGGATGGGGAACACGGACCGATAACGAGCGTGTCTGGCGGGGGGAGACCGGCTCTGACTCGCGTCGAGAGTCTGCCGGCCGTCATGACTGGCCCGATTATTCCTTTTGATATTCGGTACAAGACGAAAGAACACACCATGGGACGGATGTTATCATTGGATTCTGCAACCAGTTTAAAAACAGGTAATTTATTTATTTATTTATTTATTTATTTATTTATTATTTTCTTCAAAAAAAAATTTTTATTTTTTTATTTTAAGTTTTGAGTGCAAAATCTAATCTTAAAATTTAAACTAATTTTTTAAAAAAAATTGAAAATAAGAGTCGATGATAGTATTATTTTAAACGCAGCAAAATATTTCGTTATTTATCGATCAATTGCACGAAGTCGAGTCCAATGTACGGGGATCACGAGGGTTGTGGAGGGAAAACGTGTGTGCGCCAACCGTGAGTTAATAAAAAAAAAAGGAAAGGATCGATGACTGTGACGTCATATAACGTATACGTAACCATACGTCATGGATGTGTATGAATCCCACAACCGAGCAGCTGCAAACTGGGGCCGGCAACGCCTCTCGTAGCTTTGCTCCTGGCATCGTCTCGCTCATAAAGCCATTCTCCCTTTGTATCTATACGGCCGAGGGGTGTTGGGGTGTGTTGTAGTGGAGCGAGCATCCGTTCCTGGGGATTGCACGGCGGGGAGAATGGGAAATTGTTTCTCGGAATTTATATTTCGATGATCTCATATCCCATGACGTCAATATTTGGGCACTGATAAGATAATTTTATTTTTTGCTTTTTTTTTTATTTTAATGTTTGGCATTGCGTCATGCGATTGCTCTCGACTAACTGGAAATTTTCGTGTTTGTTGAAGAGAAAATTTATAAATAAAGGGTGTGTGGGAGTGTGTCTATGGTTGGCAATAGTGGATGTCAGGAGAAATTAATACGAAATTGGTTTGTCGATGAAGTTGGAGATATTAAAGGCGCAAAAGTCATAGCTGATAGGAATTATTTTTTTGAAAAGTTGTATGAACTGATATCGATTAGATGGTAATGTGATACAGTAATTTCGCAATTTCTATTGGGCGATGAAGGGTTGCGAGAGATAATGTATTGAAATAAATAAATAGTTTTACAATTGCAATTGATACGTAATAATTTAATCCCATTTTGTTTTTGAACTATTTAAAAAATGTAGCAACAATTAATGTAGTAGGAAACGGATGATGAGGAGGAAATATCTTTGCTGTGGAATTTTTAGTTATTGTGTTAAGACGAGGAGGAATTAATAGATGATAAATAAATAAATAACAGCTGATATTTTTACTTGCATCGATGAATCACTACGGCAGGTGGTTTCACTTATGTCATAGTAACAACATTGACAGGTGGTTTTTTAAGACTTAATTTTTTTTACTCGAATTTCGCATAAATGCAAGACTAGAAATGACAATAGCAATACTAATAATTATAAATTTAATTTTTTTTAGAACCACCCACACCCGGATCACCAAGAAACGGCAACAGTGCGGAACCATCGAATTCACGGTGCAATCCAAACTCACGCAGTGCCCAGCACTCGCCCAGCGGTGGTGGTAACAGTAACGGCCGAAGAAGTTCCGGATCTCGGCATGCAAGCAGCAGCAGTAGCGGCAGTGTTGGAGGCGGTGGAACAGCAACCTCTCTGGCATCGAGCGTAATGACACAAGTGAGTAACGGCGGAACGAGCACTTTGGCCGAAGTGACGTCGACCGAATCGTCGACTCCGACACCATCCAACTTGCAAGGGGACTGTGGCACGGCAGGAGGTGGTGGCGGACTGCAGAATCAGGCTGCACTCAAGTGCACGCTGTGTCAAGAGAGGTTGGAGGACACTCATTTCGTCCAATGTCCCAGCATTCAGCATCACAAATTTTGTTTTCCTTGCTCGCGAGAGAGTATCAAGAGGCAAGGCGCCGGCTCAGAAGTATATTGTCCGAGTGGTGAAAAGTGCCCATTGCTCGGATCGAATGTTCCGTGGGCTTTCATGCAGGGAGAAATTGCGACGATACTCGGTGACGAACTTAAGATTAAAAAGGAAAGAGAAACTTAAAAGATCGATTGGGCTTTGGGAAAAAAATTAATTTGAAAATAAATAATGGCAAACATTTGTAGAGTTTTTCTCCAATAAATTGCCATACGGTTATTTGCTTCTCCCAGCTTTGAATAGTGGGAGTTTATTGATGTGTATAAAGAATTGCAGTTTGTAGTTGGCGCATTTTTATGTGTATTAGGCAAATGGTGGGATCGTGAGGAATTGATATTGCAATTTTTTTATTTTGAGCATGAAACGAAGGGATCGTGTGGATGATGAGATAATTAAAGTGACGTCGTATGGGGTAGATTAAGTTCAATTTGTATAATGTTATTGTAATAAGATTAGAATTTTGAACGAGGCCAAATGTGGATTAATTGCTGCGATGTATTTGGCACTTAATCACTTAGTAAGTTGTCGCTTATCTATTTCTCACTAACTCCGAAACGTTTCTTCTAATTCTTAATCTAATCCTCGTAACATAAGTATAAAATCGATCGTAAGAGAAAAATCCCCTTTATTGAAATTTATAATATTTTTATTGTTAGTAAAACTTGAAATTTGGTCATGTTTTGGTCAATTTTTATTTTAATAAATTAGATTTTTTGCATTTTTTGAATTTTTTTTTTTTGTTTTTAATAAAAATAATTTAGATTTTTTAAATCTTTTGAATTTGGTTTTTTTTTTGTAAAAATAAATTTTAATAATTGTTAGGTAAAATAATTTTAATATGATCAAAACAGCCTAAATTTCTATCGAATCTTGTTGTAAATTAATGTACAATAATATCTCATATTGTTTCTTATGTGCCACATCTTTATTCATGTACTAGTCAATTTCAATTGTTTTTTGTAAACAAATCAATAATTTTACAAAAAAAAATAATTAAAAATTGAAATTTGTTTTCAGTTTTTTAATGGAAAATAATGAAAATAAATAAGGACAATCTTGTACAATTTGCTCACAGAAAAAAAAAATTTCTTTTTTGTGTTTTAAAATACTTTGTGCGTCACGTGTTTTCAATTTTTATTCGTTTGTACAAATTTTATATTTAGACAAATTTCCTAATTTTTAAAAATACAAAACTTTTGATACTTTCACATTAATATTAATTATTAATGTTAATTATTATTATTAATGATGAGAAAAAAAAATTCAAAAAAATTTTACAATAAATGTTAAATTACTGTCCTCACAAGCAAAAAAAGTAATTTCCAAAAATTATAAAAGTATAAAAATTAAGCACAAAATTTACAAAAAAAAATGTCTTTAAAAACAGTCTCGTGATACTTAAAAACTGTCACTTCTATTTTTCTGCTAAGTAAAAGATTTAAAAAAAATAATTAACAAAAAAAAATATAACAAAAACCTATTGTAAAATTGTTTGTATCGTGTATTAAAATAACGTGTTCACATGTTTATTTTGGCTCATTATTTTCATTTAGTTAGTACCGACTTGATCACGTGATGCCACTATAATTGGAAAAAAATCGTATTTGACCTACATTCCCAGGGATCTATACCCGATTCATTTGATATATTTATTATCCATTTTCTGATGGTATGACGTAGGCTTATTCCGTACATATGTGCAAACTGGGTCAACAGCAAAACAACTTTTATAGTTTGTGACAGATGTTTTTCACCTTTCCAAGGACTCCTTGTTTTGGACTGATAGCGAAACTCGGTGAAAGTATCTCGTCACTCGATGATAAGCAGTTGAAATATTTTTGCACGTTTACCTCAGATTTGGCGAGGCCCTTTCCTGTTATTCAAGGAAATCGTATTTTTGATATAACTTTGGGTATGAAAGGGAAATGACTCGTGTTTTATTTTAAATATCAAAGCAGGGTAATAATTATAATAAATCGAGTATCAATCACCTTTAAATTGATTTTTATTTTGCTTGTGACAATTATTTAAATTTATATTTTTGCATTTTTGGCAAATGTTTTCTTGTCCATTGTAAACAAGCTTTAAATAGAATTGATTTAAACCCACTTTAAAATAAATTCAAAGACTTTGTGTTTCTTTAATGTTTACTTTTTATTCGAATTAGCCTAATAAAGTCTCATTTTGTATTTTTTTCCTTGGCATTGGAATAATACGATGTCGTGCTCTTTATAACAAATGGGATTTTCAAGACGTGCTTATCATAAACGCGATACAATTACAAACTTGTTTTTCTTAATCGTGTTTGGCTTGTGAATGACATGACAAGGGATGAAGTTGGCACACCAAAACACTAAGTTTATTCATGTATAAAAATCCATTGACGTGGTGAGTTGTTAATTTTTTTTTATTTTATTCTCAAACGAAATGAGCTTCAAATGGGTTACGAGAAATCTAGTTCAAGTTTGACATAATTTTTTTTTTTACTTTTATTTTCTTTAAATTTTTTTTTTTTAATATTTATTTTTTTGTGTTGCGAAAGTTTAAAAATTATACCCGAAAAATAAAATATACCCTTTTTTATTTGATAAACTATTTATTACATGAGTCAGACACTTTTTGAAGCGCAGTAATATTATTTTATGTGCATCTGGTATACGGTCGCTTATTAAAAGAATAGTTGGAATTTGCGATCTGAAAAAGTGGTCGCAACAAACTGGTTTTAACTTATTCATTATATTTTACTTTTAAATTATATAAGAAATAAAAATTATAATTACAATAAATTTCTTTACTCCCAAAATTAAAATCGATTTGATTTATAAATATCAAGAATTTCAAAATGCATCATTACCCATAATCCCTTAAAAGTACATTTGTATTTAGATAAAGTATTTCATTTGATTCGAGTGAGGTCGAGTGAATGATTCAAATGTTGCAACCATCTGTTTCAATTACAATTCTTTAAATACTTTTCAAAGCAGGTCAGATCTAAGTATCTTTTTAATGTATGTTATACTAATAAATTACGTCAACACTAAATGAGTGGGTCAATTGTCGCAATTTCTTGTGGAACCGTGTTAGCGACTATTTATAAGAGCAAAATACTATTAAAAATATAATGCAAATGATATACCAACATGCAATACTTTCATCATTGATCGCACTAAAAAAAAAAAAACCTTTTTATTATAAATGTTAATAAAAATAGAAAATATTATTTAACGAATATTTTAGTAAAAAATAAAAAATATAAATTTCGTAGTTAAATTCGCAACTAGTCTTTATATTTGAATAGTTTGCAGGTGGTCTTTTGTAGTAGCTAAAGTCCTTGTCGAACAGGTGGGCGACTCGGCAGGGGATCAGTTGAAGCTTCCACTCTTAATAAACACGTGACAAATCATTTGTCCACGTAGGATTTTTATGGTTTCAGATAAAAAGTAGAAAAGTGAGAAAGTTGTTGCCAACATCGAATATAATTTGCATTTAAATCGTGTCATTTAAAAAGAAATTTAAAAAAAAAAATCTTTAAAATTGGTGTTAATAAAAGCGCAATTTAATAATCGGGTGTGTTTTGTCAAGGTGATAAATACCAAGGTAAGCGAAATTAAAAATAGAAATAATAAAACAATCGTTTATATACTACATGTGTGAATGTTCCTAAGATCAGGGACGTATGAAGCGATAAATTTAACAATTTTTCTATGGCTTAGCAACGCAAGTATCGATTAATTAAAGCAATAATTATCGGTTTATAATTCAAAATTTAAATAAATGCACAGTTAAATTTTTTTTCAAAGTTTTTTAAGATTAGTGGATACACGCGTCTTCAATTAACCACATCTGTAGGTGTAATAAATTAGCCATGCACCGAACGATTAAGGTCGAGAATATCAGGCCTTGGCCCTCATACGTGATTTCTGTCTAATTAATATTTTTAATATTCGAAATTGCCAATTATCGTCAAGTACTTTGATTTATGTCGAATAAAATGTAAAAATACAGAAAAATATCATATGCTAATTAATTGGAGGTGGTTTACTTTTTAAGATGCATTTAAATGGTCATTTCGAACGAGTTTTTTTTTTTGAATGAAAATGAGTAGTCTGAGAAAGGGAAATGGCGCCATTTGTCAGACAATTCGAGAATTTGGCATTTTGTACAGAAATCGATGGAATTTTTGTTTCTTTAATGTTATTTTTAGGTATAATGCGACTACCGGTATTTAATAATAATTCAAATATTTTTAAAGGGGAAAATCAGCTTTAAGACTATTTTGTCAAATAAAAAATCTATCTTTTAAGTGTATAGTAGTTTATCGCGACATCAGCTGTTAAAGTGAATTACATTTTGGACGAAGGACAAAGTGCTTTTTTTTATTGATTTTTTTTTCTTCTGTTATATTATATTCGATCTTGTAATACGATAAAGAAAATCACGTGGTTGATAAATACGAGAAAGTGAACATAAAATTAAATTAAATTTTTTTTTATTTTTATTCTTTAATTTTGTTTGGTTTGTATTGAGTTTCATCTTCAATTTTATTTTGATTTCCATTTTGTTTTCGTTTTGAACCAAATTGGTTTTTTGTTTATTTTGTTACTTGGAAAAAAATTTCGTTGACGAGTGACATTCATTTCCATCTTCGAAACTATCAAATTTATTACTATGACAACTCGCGAGATACTTTTACTCGCTGTTCAGGAAATGAAGCAGCCAATGCTCACGTGTCACCTTCACTTGACCTTGTGATACAGGTTCGCTTCTCTGTTGTGACGTTGGATGGGAATCATCGATCGTGACGATAGCGGAGCTATTCGCAAATGACGTTTATCATTCGAATTTAACACTCGTGAGCAATTTAATAAAAAATTGTTTTTTATTTATTCTTTATCTTTCATATTCGACATGTTCACATTATTCTGTATTAATCGAAAGCAAATAAAATAATTTTTACGTATCTAATTGGAAATATCGTAATTTACGAATAGGCTTAATCCAATGCGCAGCTGCTTTGGCACGATCGTGCGCATGCAGTGCACTTAGTGTTTTAAGTCTGTAGAATGGGCTAAAAGCCAAGTTGTGTACGGCTGATGTCAGTCATTGACCCGATCCTTCGCTGAGCAATGTACACCAGAGTTTGCGCGTTGACGTCATTCGCATAAAGTTACTCTACAAATCGGTAACACGATTGTCACACGTTAAAGGCACGTGATGTTCTTTTTTTTATTTTTCTTGAAAAAAATCTTACTCGTAATTACGTTTACCAACAATTTTTTCTATTCGATTGTATCATCGGAACCATCATTTCCTTTTGCCTTCGAGACGAAAGATGGTTCGAGACCTCCCATCGGCCCCGTGATGGCCTGCAAACATTTACTACTTCCTGTTCATATGGGAAGAAAATGTTGATCGGAACCACATTCCTACCGTTTCCCCTTCTTCTTCTTTTACCCACTGGGTTGGGTCTTTTGAAAACTTTTCAAAAACACCCCAAGTTCGAGTCTCCTTTCATGGGCAGTGGTTTGCACTTGGAAGGTCATAGCCAGAAAATTCGAAGATTTATTTATTTATTTTGCATTTCAATGCTGAAAGAGAATTTGAATAACTTGATATTAGGATTAAAGTCTTTCGCAAGTGTATTTTTTCTTTATCAAAATTGAATATGAATTTCACCTATTAATAAAATTGCTATAAACAGATTTGATACTACTTAAATTTCAATCCACATTGTATATTCGACACCATTTGCACGTGATGCAATGTGAATAATAGTAATGAATGTAAAGTGTGGATTACAATTACACACCATTTTATTCTTATGTCTATAATAACCCTGAACTCATGATATTATTGCAGCTGAATTTAAATCTTTTACTTAATTCTTATTTTTAAAATTTGAAGATTCCAAAATTGGGTTGCTTGTTAATGTAAACAAACTTGACCTTTTAATAGAACAAGAAGTTGTTTATACGCCATGTCTCAAGATTCAGAATGAAATCATCAACAGACGGGCACTTAAAACAATCTTTGAAAAATTACCAACATAACATCGATAGAGCATTCCACATTGCGTAAAGAATGTGGAAAAAAAATTGTTTATATTAAATTAATTAATCGTCATTTTAAAATTATTTTGCGTTTTTTTTTTGTTGCATAAAACTGAAAATTTTAAGCAAAAATAAATATTTATAAATTTTACTATTTTTTTATTTTTTATTATTTTTTTAGGATTATAATTGCTGTCATTGACTGCATTGCCATCTGCTATTTCCTGGTGACCAGAATTTTCATATTTTTTTGTGCTTTGAATGTATAAAACTGGTCCGTGATAAAAGAATAAAGAAAAGGAGTAAACTTCTAAGGTAAGTTCACTCATCATTAAAGGGTAAATTATAGTACGAAATAAATATGGAAATAATAGTCGCAATTACACTTGACACTTGGCCTTGGGTTGTTATTTACCCTTTGACCCAATCTGAATACCACGAGTAGAAATTTGTATTTATTTGGTTCTTCTCTTCGTTTCTCAGTCCAAATGCAACCGCAAAGGTCAAACA
This sequence comes from Henia vesuviana, assembly GCA_034696185.1. Classification (NCBI taxonomy): domain Eukaryota; kingdom Metazoa; phylum Arthropoda; class Chilopoda; order Geophilomorpha; family Dignathodontidae; genus Henia; species Henia vesuviana. Next base: position 20,125 of record JAQFZU010000183.1, on the reverse strand, counting down.
CGTAAACAAGTTTTGATGTTTGCAGTTGATGGAATGTGCCATTCAAAAGGCGAATAGAGGAAATTCCAATTGACTAATAAAACAAACGATGGATTGATATTTAATACCGCGAGTCTAGCACGTGGAGAAATGAATAAAAATATTATTGAATGTCTAAAGATGGAAGGAAAGTGTTACACAATCCTTGAATAGAAATTTTTATGATTTGTTTTAAATACTCGAAACAATCATCCGTAGAAATTTTTAAGTTTTATTATTAAATACAGCATTTAATTGCGGCGTAAAATTAGAGTAATTTCTATTAGAATTATTCGTCTTGTATACCACAATTACATTATGTAAAATCGTTAAATTTCGATATTTTTTTTTTTTTTTTTTTTTTTTTTTTTTTTTGGGTGATTATTTCATTGCGAGAAACAAAAAATTGATTAATTCAAAAATATTTAAATTTTACTTTTATCAATATTAAACCTTGATTTACGTAGCATTAAGAAAACTGGAATTAAAATAATGCATAGTTAATTGACTTATTGCCATGGCGAAAAGTAATACAATACAAATTATATTTTTAAAATCATTTAAAATAAATGCAATTTTTAATGACGTAAATTATTTTTTTAAAATTTATCTTTAATTCTTAGCCGGTGAAACGTAACTAAACCGTATTTTTCAACACGTTTGCCCAGCAAATCTGCTTTTCTGGGATTGTTGACGTCATTTCAAATATCATTTCGTAATGTTTACTTTAGTCGTAATAATTAAACAATTATTCGAATCATAAATTTGAGTTGCACATTATTTTTAATTTAAACCTCATGTAGGATATTCAACTTGAGGAATCCATCTTATGACTTATGTCATTGACTAATTTGGGTAAAAGGACTTTCTGTACTTTGTTACTGAAGGCAAAATGCCCAAATATTTGCTTGGATATGTACAAAAGTATATTTTAGTTTCTAATTTTTTTTTTCAATTTCTAATGCACATTTAGTGTGTTATTGTGAAACTGGAAAAGGGCCAAAGAACTTTGTTTAAATTTTTCACGCAGTTACTAATAGATTTTATTTGCAAAAAAATGGTGGTCAATTTTGTTTGTTTATTTTAGTTAGCATCGGTTTAAAAATAATGTACATGAGTCCCCTTTAATTCAAGCTGAAGCTATTCCATGCATTTTATGCTGGGTTTTGCATTTGCAAATACAATATCTAAAAAAAATTTGAATTTTTAATCTTTAGAAAGTAACGATTTTTAATAAAAAAAACTGAGATATTTTAATTGAGATATCGTACGAGTCGATTAATGTTGACGTTTAAAATTTTTTAACGTTAAATAAAACGATAAGGAAATAAAAATTGAACATTTTAAAAAATAATGGGCTGATTTATTACACAACAACTTTGACCTTTATTTCATTGCAACAGATGCACTTGAGTTGACGTCACTTTTGACGTCACAAATGTGACGTTTTTCTTATAATAAAAAACGGTTGCCATGCAATTTTTCCATAGTAATTTTTATTTTTTAAAAACAAAACTTTTGTATTGGCCGTCACAGAAGTAGTTATAGCAATACTTTTCCTATAAATAAATTTATTGTTTGTGGATTATGAAATAATGCGTAATATATGCATATAATCGTTTATACATAAAAATAAATACGTCACTTTTGTTTATATAATTTTTTTTAATTCATGACGTCGTCGACTATCGATACCTTAACCTTCAACTTGTGACTGGTTGTGAATAAGGATAAGAATATGAAAATTAAATGCAAAGAACAGGAAATTCGCATAAATTAGGTTTTACTGATTGGAAAGTTTTCAATGATTTTCGTAGAAAAGTAAACGAGTGATGTCATGAAATTTTTTTTATTTGTATGGTTTTCCTGGTGCAAAGGAAAGATAGCCAAACCAAATCTTTTAAACTGGATTGAAGTGGTTCAGTAAGGTTAAGTAAGTGAAGATTTTTACGACTACAAAGAAAAAAAGTAATTGAAATATAAGTTGAATTTAGTGCCAAAGATCACATAAACATTTGCAATAAATTTAATTTTTGTTGCTTTTTAAACTTAAATCAGATTTTTTTTGCCATTTATTTATTTGGATTTAAATTTTAGTTTTTTATTATTATTATTATTATTATTATTTGAATATTTGGCTTTGAAATTGAAATGTTGCTTTTTTACTATTGGAATTTATTTGTTGTAAAATTCACTTTCTAAAAATGGGTTTGCTAAAAATACAGTTGAGAAACATACGTTTTAGTACGTCATTAGGGCTGTTTACCCTGGTACAGGTTGAAACCAATGCACTGCCAGAAATGATTTGAAACACGCAACTTTCTATAATAGAAATTCTATTTATTTTTTTGAAAAAAAAAAAAAAAATAGCAAATAAATTTTGTTTTTATTTCTCGCAGAGAAATTTCCGTGTCAGGAATGTCGGTTGCAAATGGTTTTGAGACTTGCACTAAATTTTAGAATTTTGTTTTTATTTTTTTTTCTTTTCTTTATTTATGTTAGGGGGGACATACAACGTTGCAGAAAAATGTTACCATAAAAAAGAAACATGTGTAAAAGAGGGGACCGATACGAAATAGAATTTCAAACATTCAAAAAATATCAACGATCAATTTATTTATTTTTTTTTATTTTTAATATTTAAATTAAATTTAAAAAAAAAATTTTTGGGACTATTAAATATGCATTTATGGTTTATTTTTAAAGTGTGGTGAATTTTCACCGCAGCAGTAATTTTCAAACAACTCTATTTACGTGATAATGGATTTAACCGTGCGTGGGCGTTGCATAACGATCGGCGCTTTTAGTTTCCGCGTTGATGGTAACCGTCTTGCAGAGGGTGCGCTTAAACTACTCGATTTCGAAGGCAGTAAAGCCGTATTTGTATTTTCTACGATTGAAGTTTTAAAAAGGAACCTTTGATCGCGGCCTCCGTGAGCCCTTGTAAAATTATTAAAGGAAAGTTTAAAGGTCCTTCAATAGTCTGAATTTAGTCTATGTGTTAAAAGCAGACAGACGGACATTAAACTGACCATAAAATCCAAACTTCCTGCTGATGGTGCGCAGTTATAGTTTGGGTGAGACATCGTCAGTTTCTCACAGGTCTTGAATAATGTGCATTTGTTTGAATAAATATGATCGTTAAAGCTTTATGCATTATCATAGTTTTTTTTGCAAAATAAATCTAGCTTTTATGAGACTGAAAAATAATATTTGAATCGAAATTATAAAGTTTATCAGTCATAGTCATAACAATATTTGTAATAAACTGTTAGTTTATTCTCGCGCGTTCTCTAATTTGGAATTTAATGGGCGAGTCATTAACTTAAACAAAACTCATTAGCCTCTGTCCTCTGGAATTAATTTCCAATTCATGCCGTCTGCAAAACGGGTATTCAAATTAAATGTTAGGAGAAGGGGATTCATATTGACTTGGGTCACCAAACATTTTGGAATTTATAATTTATTATTTCCAATTGTTAGTTAAATATTGGCATGAAAAATTGCAAAATATGAAATCGAAAAAAACCAACTTATCAGCTGATTATTAAATATACCAGAAATAGAAATACTTGAGTAATTGTTTATACTGACGTAAAACACTTTATTAAAAAGTTAGCGACGGGTGTAAACAAAACACCGCACCCACGATGTAATTGAATGTAATCCTGTGATGCTCATTTCAAATTCCATTACATATGAATCACGACTTTATTAAATGAATGAAATAAAGAATTTGACATGTCTCGCCTTGTTGCTCATTGTGCGATGACGCTAATTCGTGAATTTTGTCGAAAATAAATTTTGAATATTTCAAATGAAGGGAAATTAATTCAATGACACACTGACTGAGTTTTGTTGAATTCCGCATTTTTGTCTTCAAACTCGTACAAAACTGTAAATGACGTCATTGGAACCACCCACCGTAGTTTCCAGTTCAGTCACCGCTGTTTTACATCGATCGACCATTCAACATCAAGGTCAGTACAGCAGGGTGTGTTGGGCTTAATTTTCATCTCCGACTCGAGATGGCGATACCGTTTGAATGGAATCGAACGTTTATGAGATCGCAAAAACAAACTACAAAACATTTGGAAAATATTTTGCTTCGAGTTTTTACTATCGATTAAACATTTGTTTGTATTTATGGGAAATAAAATATTCTTAATAGCATTTGAGTCTAAGTTGAGAGTGGATTTTAGTGTGTGTTTTATATGAGTGGATCAATAGTCCTTGCTCTCTCTCTCTCTGTGGGTGTAGCTAAGTATTACCCGGGCTTATTGCGTTTCTTGAATTGCTTGAAAAGAGGGCGTTTCTACCTTCTGACATTTTATTGATTCGTGTCAAACTCGCTGGCCCCATTTGTAGTTTAAAACACGCTGGGGTATTCGGGAACGAGCAGTTTGCGTGTATCACGTGATCAATGCTCGTTTCCAGTGTTTTTTCCTCGTTTTATTTCATCTTTATCCCGTCACAGTATTAACTACGATGCATCACCCATTCCATATCATTACTATTATTCCACACGAGCGATGTCACGGCCTCATTTGTATTAGAAATGACGTCACGCGACAATGAATTATTTATAAGACGTAGAATTCTTTACTGTGAAATTCACGCATAAAAATTTAAAAATTTATTTTTCCTTTTACTCTTCAGATAACTTTTAAATACCATTCTTGGAAAAATGCCTTTGAAAGAAGCGATTTTAAGATTTTTAACCTTTTTTTTTACAAGCACTTAAATGATAAAACACGAGAATTTGTCATTGTCGAGATTGTACTCTCATTGCATCTCTACTCCCTTGTTTCAGTCAGCCATTTGGTGAATGGTTGGCTCCCAGTTGAAAATCGATAATCCTTTTGGCACTGTTGACGTCATAGACGGCTGTGCACGCGTAGCAACTGGCAAAGTGCCAGAGATGTCAACAGCCTGACTTGCTGCGTATCCTTGAGTTATAAAATGGCCCTTCCCACACAACTGAATTTGGTGACTTGCAATGGGAATTGGGAGGTGCAATGCATGACGTACTTGATTGAGTTACCTTGAATTGCATTGTTGGAGCATTTAAATTCATGTTTCATATTTTGTAAATTTTTTTTTGCTGACCATTGCTTAACAACTGAGTTGTCTGCTTAGAAATTAATGGTCGGCTGATCGTTTCCAAGTAAATGTATGACAACATCTATGAACAGTTTTATGATTATTGGTTGCAGCTGTTTGAGCGAGTTACTTTTTCATTAGTTTGTATACGAAATAAATTATTATTTAAATTTTTTTTTTTGGAATTTTGCATTTTGTAGTTTGCGAATCATTAAAATTGAATTTCGAATTGTACACAAATTTATTATTTATGGCGTTGAGTGAGTCATTTTCGATTTGTCGTCTAAGAAAAACAAGACACCAAATGCGTGCATTCGCTATAGGGTGGGTTGGGTGTATTTTTTAAGTTGTTTTTATTTTATTATTTTTTTTTTGTCTCGTGGTTTTTATCTGACCTGCATTTTAAATCTGAAGGGCGGAGGGAAAAAGTAGGTTAGACGAAAGTGGTCAGACAAGTTCATGGAAGACACGAAGTGAGGCGAGGCATTCACAAAAATAGCGCATACTCCCTTCTGGCGATGGATACTTGGAATTTCATAGCCTGTGACCGTGGAAATTTTGAAATTTATGTCTTTGATTTTGAAAAAGAGGAGTGAAGCGGAAAAAAAAAGTTAAAAGCCTAAGTACGCCATGAGAGGGCGCTGTACGTGATATTGCTCAGCAATAAGCCTTAACTTTGTTTGATGGGGTTTTATACGTGAATGAGGTTTTTTTTTTCTTTCCTATTTAATGATTTTTTAAAGGTGCTTGCTTTGTTGTGAAAGGCAACTCATTAAATCGTGTTAAAAATGCGCAATGTAAATAAAATGTTTTCAGTTTTATATGGAGAAAAGCATTTTTTTATTAAAGTCTTCGATTATAGTTTCTACAGCAACAAGAAAACTGGCCTTATTGGTGGATTGAAAAGGCTTTGCTCCCATTTAAGGCGTAATCTCGGTGCAAATAACCTCTAAAATGAAGTGTATTTAAAGTGTGAGATATTTGATCGAGTGGTTCGACGTATTTAGGGTGAACTTCACCGCATGAAAGATGAAGATTTAATGGAAGGAAAAGGAAGGTCGAGTTCCTTTCCTTTGGGGGATAATATTTTTCTGGATTTACCATTAAAAGATGCGCCTTGTTATCAGTTTGTGTGAAATTGTTAGTTGGTTTCTTAAAGACGATCTTGTTGACAAATTTATTGCCATTTTCGTGCCGTTAAAAGTTGTGGGAATTGCGGTCGGTCATAAAAGGGTAGAAAATGTGTAGAAACAGAAAACAAACGATAATAAATTTCTTATATGAAGTCTATCCTTGTTCTTATTTCCTCCTGTTTAATGGTCTTTGAAGAACTTATGTTTTCAATTTTCGTTTCTCGTTTTGGTTGTAATTGATAATAAAATATAAAATTAATAAAATGGAACCGGGAAACGATTAAAGATTTGGGATTGGTAGTTAATAATGACTAAATATATAATATTTAACTATATTTTTTATTATTTTTATTAGAAAATGAGAGTTTCAAATAAGCAATCGCCAATTGCTATTAGACATAAACAACGAAGAATACCTACCTTTGCTGCTTCTCGTAGAACTGGAATAACTTCCATTGACCAGCCTTTGGAACACCAATGTTCGTTATTGACTACTAAACACAAGTCGGAATGGAGAAAGAACCAATTGGGTACCAAAGGGAAAATTGCGATTGGTGGAATTCCTGCGATAACCGAAAAGGAACTCGACAAGAAATATCTCGTAAATATCTTTTCTTTCACAAATTAAAGTGTTTAATCAATTTTTGTTTTCAATCAAGGAAAATACAACGCCTAAAAATGCAATGAGATCTCCATTGTCAAAAACAAAACATCCCGATGCGATTTTCAGTGTTATGGCAATTTCCGATGAGAATGAAAGTTATCCATTGAGTTTTGGAGTTGATTCCGAATCACCCATTGCAGGTGTAAATACAGGTAATAAATCAAGTAATGTCAAATCGAAATTAGGTATTTTTAAAGTCATTCATTGATAAAATAACAAATTGGTTATCCCTATACTATAAAGTTTTTATTTCCCGGAAAAAAGGTTATATAATCGAATAATGTTTGTAACCGACAATTTATGATATTAATAGATGCCGACAAATTTGCTGGAGTGGAAAGTGAAAATGAAGAAGACGAAAGCGAGACGATAGAGAATTTAATTTCAAATTTGGAATATGAGTTGCACAAATTACAGGAAGAATTTAATTTAAATTTAAAAATAAATTCCAAGGTAATTTGGATTTCTAAACAGCCATAGGTTAATTCAACTTGTTTTCAATAGGAATTATCGAAGGAAGACGGGCAGGATGCGGCTGGGGAATTTGCTGATTTGTTTTCGAGATCGCCTCCTGACGAGAGGATTCTGAAGCAGTATTTTGTCAGTATCCAAGTGTCTTTAGTTCGAGAGAAAAATATTGATCACATTTTATTTATAGCCAAGTGTTTATAAAACAACTAAAGAAATATTTACGAAATCTTCGCGAGTTATCTCAAATCCTGCCATTCCTAATAACAAAGTATTAGACGATGTGAAGATGCGAATGAATATTTTAGCCGATAATTTGAATTGGGCTAAAAGCAATAGACGTACTGATGAATTAAACAATATTTTAGATTCATTTAAAGTTGATCCTGCGTAAGAAACATGAAAATAAAATTTTTATAAGTTGAAATATTTTATTTAAATATTTGCTCTTATTGACAGTATTGGTACACTGAAGTTGGAAATTAAAAAACTTGTCGACGATTGTATTTTGTCCTTGGAACCGGAAATCAAAGTGAGAATTTTAAATCAAATTACGGAAACTGAGTTTTATTTAATTTAATTGTTTGCTTTTATGCATATTTGATTTTTAAGACTTGAAATTACTTAAAGTTTAATTTAATTTCCAGGATGCAGTCGAAAAGCAACTCGAAAATGAAAATAAGAAAAGTTTATCCGAATGTACTTTAATTAAAAATAAACAAGTTTCGCGACTGTATGGGAAGAATTTGTTTAAGAAAGAACGAACAACAATTGATAGAACTAAAGTAAATACAACAAGTTTTGATTAAATTTCAACTACAACTTGTTTTATATTTTAAGGAATCGAAGTCTTGTTTACCTAAAAGTCATCTAAAATTAACAAATACTAAACGATTTTCACAGAAAAGTAATTTAAAAAAAGAGGTAAGTAAATTTTCATAAAAAAATTATTATAAAATTCAATTATAATTATAAATTGTTTTAAAATAGATGAACGAAGAGAACGATAAATCTTTCGAAAAAGTTCCCACACTTTGGGATGAATTAACGGACAGTAGTATATACGGAAATCTTCTGAAACTCGGAAAACGATTTTCCGATCTTAATCCATATCCTCACTTACAAAATCCTCTGCCACCCAAACCAACACCGTGGCCGCCAAAGTTAAAAACGAAAGCGAATCCAGTTAAAAAAATTCCAGTAGTAACTCCAAAGCGTAATCTTATCCGTTTGAGTCAACCCAAACAGACAATTCAGAATAAAAAACCGAAAAAAGAAGAAACTATTTTACGAGCAAAATTAGTGAATGTGCAATTCAAAAAGACTGAATTTGATAAACATCAAGCGAAAGATCAAAAGAAGCTAAATAAAACAAACAATAAAATGATGACGGATATCCCCGCTGATAGCATTAGAAATTTAAAAGAAGGACATGGTCAACAAGTCGAAAACAAAGTAGAATCTCTAACAGTAAATACTCATATTAATAAATCTCCATCAAGGAACGAATTACGTACTCCAATCAAGAAACAAGTTCGTTTTAAAACAACACCTCGACCAATTCCAATTCCAAATTGGAGTGATGGTAGTCCATTGAAAGAAATTGAGGATGACTTGGCAGATTTAAAAATAATGGATAAAGCTTTTCAAGGTATAAAACCTCATTCGGACGACCAAGAAAATTTAATTGAAAATAAAGCAGCAAACAAAACCGTAATTACTTCTACAGAAAATGCATTATTAATCAAACCTGTGCTTAATCATCGGTTGGAATTCGCAAATGAGGTTAACAAAAAACCTAATGATTATGAAGAAGATTTGGGAGCAGCGGGGGACCATCTGAGGAATGAAAACGATGAGCCCAAAAATGAGCGTAAACAAATGACTTTTACTGGAGGTGGAGATGCAGAATTTGCTTTCAATAAAGTGAATGACTTGCCAAAGAATACGGAATTAGATAATGAAGTGGGGCATTCAAACTCTGATGATACAAATTCTTTTAAAAATGAAGAGTTATTCGGAAAGGGCGAAAACGAACCTAATGATAATAAAATGGAAATTAATCAAATCAAATGGAAAGAAGAAAACATAGCATCGCAGGTAAATTAACAATTGAAACTGTAGAATTACTTAGTCGAAGCGCTTTCTATTATTTCTATTATTGCGATTTCAATTTTTGAAATTGCAATAATGGAAAGCGCTTCGACAAAGTAATGATTGTTTTGAAACGTTTTTTTTTTTAAATCATTGTTGGCACGAATAATTTCAAACCTGAGTTCTGGTTGATAAATGGTGGAGTTGCTTCAGTTTTACTGCCAACATGTTTTATTGGTATCTGGTGATGAAACCTTGGAAATTAAGAATCTATATTAATTTGAGAATTCAGTATTCTTTCCGCGTGGATAGAATTTTGTCATGATTTTTTACATTTTTGCAGTTAAAACATCTTGATAAAAGCGAGAATGGTCTTTTAATGTAAATGAAAAATTCATAAATAACACAAATAAAAGATTTACGGTAAAACATTTTTAACGTTTATATTTTACACTTTTTCTTAGATGTCATCGTCGTCAAGCATTGCGGATGAAGACGAATCAAAGAAATCAATAGAAGAAGTCATCGAAGAGGAACTGTCAACTAATACTAATACTAGTTCTGTAAGAAATCAATATTTAGGATTGTTTCAAGAATTTATTTTAAAATAATTTCTTATATAATTGATATCAGGTAGTTAATTCGGAAGCAGAAGAAGTTTTGCCGGCTGAGACACAAGTAGACGAATCACTAGAATCGGAAAAGGCTGAAATTGCGGAGATGGTTATTTTACCTGGTTATAGTCCACCATTGATTGCGACTCAGCCGACGGATAAAAAGCCACACAAACGTCATAAAAAAGCTAAACATAAAATACCGTCTTTTTTAAGCTCTGGAGCTTTAAATTCGGTTAATCATTGGCAAAATAGCAATGAAATTTTGATGAAAACTGCTCAAGATTGGTAAATAGGGAAATTTGATGTAATTTAAAAATTTGTTTTTACATTTTAAACTTTTTGTTTTTCTGAAGGGTGGAAAAAGAATTAGTTGCGAGGACCCTCTCGTTAAGATTATCACAAAATGATAAACTTAGTGAGAGAAAACGTATTACCAATTTAAATTTACCCGAACGACCAGTTGCACCATCAGAACTGGAAAAAGAAACTTTGCAAACATTAGTGGAAGAGATTCTTAAAGAAAAAATTTTAGAGTTAATAGAAAATACTAGGAGGAGCAAAGAGAATTTTAAAAACGCAGATATTAATTTACAAAAGGCAGCAAGCAGCGAGGAATCAACTTTGGATGAAAACATAATAGCAGTAAGATTATAAATCACAGTTTTATTTGATATTTTAATTTTTGAATTATTTTTTATTAATTAAGACGCCACTGCCAACACCGCCTGCTTCACCAACTTATTCTGATGTTTTTGAAAAATCAGAAGATTTAAATGACTTAGTTTCAACACCATCACCGACAATGGCTGAAGAAAGTAATAAAGAAAGGCTTGCTGGTAACTAAGTTATTAAATTTAAAAAAAAACTGAATTATTTTACAATATTAAAAAAAATATTACTTTAAAATTTGTTTAAGGTGGCGGAAAAACCTATAAAAATGTTGAATCAACTCAGCCTCCCTTTGCTGCATATGCCAATCAAATAACAACACCACACCCCAGCCCACCTCCATCTAGCGATTCTGATCAGGCTTCGGAATTACTACAATCAAATCAAACTCCCTCAGTAACAAACGAAATACTGGAGCCGTTTGCTCTACATCGGGTTCCAGAAGAACCTCAAATATTCGTCGATGAAGCAACACAAACGTAATTATTCTAATAAATTAAAAATCTATTAAATTTGTAGTTAACTTTATACCAAATGAATATACCAATGAAATATGCCAAAGAATGAAGTCACTCATTTTGAAAAATATCTTCGTATATAAGTAATGTTGATTTCTTTTAATTTTTATTTTTAAGAGATTCAATGGAACTAGAACCTCTAAATGCACCTGAAATACCTTCTCTTCCCGTTCCATCTTCAGTCTATCCACCAGATACATTGGCAGAAAAAGCTACTTCAACTCCTCCATCTCCATCAGATGCAACCACATCAACAACATCGCCTATGGCTTCATCTCTTTCAGAGGGCGAATGGATTAATTTGAAACCTTGGCAAACAATTACTCCATTTCTCAGATATTCGAGTATTAATATCTGCTTGTAAATTTTAAATTAATTATTGATAACGTACAATTACAAACTAGGTCAACCACAAACTAGAAATATGAATACCAACCTCGGTTTGGATAATTCTCTTCAGGATGTGGAAGATTTAGAACAAGTAAAATTTTTTTAAAATAATGATAATGATGAAACATAAACTTTAATTTTTTATACGATTTTAAGGAACCAATTAGTGAAGGTGAAATTCGATTGAACAATCTCTCAGCTTGGAGATCGAGCATCCTTACTGCAGCCATAGCGACGGGCATTCAAGTGGACGAAGCTTTCCAATTCAGTGGTAATTGCATCGTTAAATTCATTAATCGATCACACTAAATTTTTATATTTTAATGCATGAATTAAAACTTAGTCTCTAATGTCAACATAACGGAACCAGGACCTTCGACTCAACCATCGACATTTTTCGGTCGACCCGAGAGCCCAGGTGAAGTGTCTGTGCAGGTCAGCGAAGTGTTCGCAACGTTAACACGTTCAACAGAAACGGAAAGCGAAAACAAACACGAATTGGAACGAAGATTTTCTGCCTGTAGCGTTCAGACTGCTTCGGATGCTCACAACAGAGAAAGTCCACCCAATCTTATTCCGATCCAGCACATAATAGTAGAAGATACACCATCTTTTATGAACGAAGAGGAATTGCTTCTAAACGCTTTGCAAAACGTATTTTTACCAGCAGAACCGGGATTGGTTTTACCAGTGACTCGATCTCTGGATCCAATACTTAGACGTCAATTCTTAGAACGACTTGTATCAGAAGGCGAAATACGTGCCTCTTTTCCACTCAGTCCGAATCGTGCAAGTAATCCCGATCATCTACGAAGTTGGGGCCGAAGTCTGGTCAATGCCATGATTAAAAAGACTATTTCAGCTCCCGGATTGAACGCGCACAGAAAAGCAGACGACAACAGAGCGAGTCCTATACAACGTCTATCGACTATCATCGCATCACGCAATACTTCACGCTCATCGCAAACACAAACTGATTTCCCTCTGGACGACGAACTAAAACCGCCTGTTGCAGACGACAAAACCGAACCTGCAGCTCAAATCGCGAGCACCTCAAACGCAGCTGTGTCTTTTAAGGAATTTACGTTCGAACCACAGCTGGAAACGAATGTCGGAACAATACCGAAAGTGAAAACACGTAAAAGTTCCTTAAAGATGAGCCATTCGAAAGTACAGCAGGACATTCACAGAGTCCTTTCGTCCAACTCTCAATTGGCCGCGACGTCATCCACGAGTATTCCCACCTTGGTCCCGTCACCCAATTGCGATTTCTTAATTAAGCGAAACCACAACATATCTGTGCGTCCTTCGCCCGGTATGTTGCCCGAAGATTTTCAAGGGCATTTGCAAGGCCTGCATCCGGTGATATCAAAAAGTAGTGTGATAGACATCGGACAAGACATGTTTAAAGACAGTAGTGGAACTATCATGATGGGATCTTTGGGGACTATCGATGAAGAAAGTAACGAGGCATTAACTGGAGTTCATAAACGGATGATTAAAGGTGCTCACTCTTCCGATAGCGAAGGTGAATGTGCCGAGGTTGAATTGTTGGGTGGGATAACCGTTGATAAACCGAAAAAGGTAATTGATCGAAGTTTGTCTCATAGTAATGATTTATCCGAAGGAGAAGTGCCACCTAGAGAGACTAGAAGTCATCAATAAAGTGGGATTTTCTCCCATCTTTTTTCTGAATTTTATTTTTCTAAAATTATTATACAATTTTCTGCGATGGCAAAATTCAAGTCCAACATGAATTTTGTTCATCTTTTTTTTTTCTCTTTTTATTTTTTTATAATACTATAATTTGTGAGTAAAGTGTTTTTTTTATTTCTATATAAAAGTAATTGTTTTTATTTTTTTATTATCACTACTTAATATTTTTATGATCTAAGAATTAGCTTTTTAATTGCTTTCCCAAGACAAAATGCTTAATGCAAGTCACGCATAGTTAACTATTATTATATTTTTAAAAAAAAATTTAAGACTGGAAATAAAAGTTAAGCAGCCCTACAGCCACAAAAATTAACATTGAGTTAAAAAAATAATTTTCACTCAGCACAATAGCAAAAGGTCATGAAATGGGAAAGAGCTGAGAGCACTTTTCCACAGTTAAAACAAATACATTAACACTTTCTCAAAGATAATTTTTCTTTCTGAAAAGAACAATTGTCTTCAACAAATTCATTGAAAAAGACAAAATAAATAAAAATCCCTTCAGACAGGAAATTATAAAGCATTGAATAGTAAAAAGTTTCTTATATTTGTTCTCAAATATCACTTTGAAAAATCCTAAGAAAAGGGCCGCTCCTTAGCCACTTCTAACCTTTCCATTTCCTGTCATTTGAGAAGAGGGTTACTGAGATTTCTCTGGACAACTTCAAACGTGCCCAACCTCGAACCGGACCCCCCACTAAATGTCTGTGTAAATGGTCACAGATGTAATGGGTGTGTGACTTCCTTGCTAAGAAAAAAAAATAAGTCAAAATTATATATGAAGCATTTAATTCGATATTATTATTATTGAAATTGTTTTGGTATTAATTACAAAATAAAAAACGGAACAAACATTTTAATAAGATAGTCATGTGCATTTCCGGTGATAATATTTAATTTTTTTTAAAGATAACAAGTCATTAAGGTTGGGTTAATCATTTGTTTTTTATCAATAAAAAGTAACGGCTTTTTGATCTTCGAAAACGCTGCTGTTGAAATCCATTATTTTTAAATTTAATTAAAAGTTTAATTAAATTCAAACAGACAGCGAAGAGCGGAAGAAGTGGGAAGATAAAAATCAAGTTATACTAGGTGAAGTTACTATAGGTCAACTAATTTTCCTCCACGTTTCTTGTTTTCCACTTTCTGGATTTCGGATAAGGAAGTAATTTCGAATGAGAATAAAAAAAGTCGTGTCACCTGTAAGAGGTCAAAATCCTTTTTGTGGCTGGAGGAGAAAAAAAAATCGGAAGGTAAAATGAAAGAATCTTCTTTTTCACGGTTGTCAGTATAAAATTATGTGAGTGTTTTTTCCGGTTATAAAGTTATGAAATTATTTGTTAAATTTAACATGTTGAATAAAAAAAAATGAAACAAAAATACATTATAATCCAACTTTGTTCATAAGTAATTTTACAAATAGCCATAGTCACAGAATAAAAATTTTCTAATAAAAATCTTGTTATTTCTCATGACATAAGACTAGGTTAAACTGTTTAAATACAACTAAATTAAATTTTTTTAAAACCAAAAGAAATAATGAAATATCAGCCTTTTGTTTTTATATCTCTTTTACAAATTCTTGTCTAGTAATTGCACTCCCTGAGAGTCGACCAATGAATAAAAATGATAGCAGTCAATCGGAAAAGGCATCCTGTGTCAAATACAAAGAAGTTACAGGATATAATGTGGACACGATACATTACATTACGGAGGAAGCATCTCATTGACTGTAAAATGGTTCAAACCTCAAATCCCCCTCGCAACTATTACAAAACCTTAAGCTGATATTTCAAGGAAACAAAAATTCGATACATGAGTAACAAAAGAGTGAAACAAACCACACCTTTTTATCAATTTTTTTCCTGAATAGTAACATCGATTGATAAATTTCAATCCAAAAATATTTAAAGGTGTGGTTCGCATTGCTACACGTAACATATTTTTCCAAATCCTGTACACTCATAATAATATTTTTAGTTATTTTTTTTTGAAATTTTCTTGAGTCACTATTATTATCACACTTATTTCTTCACACTTTCGTATTAAATCACAAACCAAAAAAAAAAATCCATTCATTCAATTCATTGTTCCAAATCAAACCGCCTAACACGAACACGTTGCTTGTAATGATATTCCTTTAAATAATTTTTAAGTGATTTCGGAAGATGTAATTTATTGGTTCCATCGTAGGAAATATTATTGCAGATTGCAGCTCGGCATAAATGTTGTAATGAAAATGCCCTGGTGCGATTGAGAGGTGTAGTCAACATCGGTTCGAAGAACATGCAACAATTTGGATCTTTGTAATGTTCGATAAGTCCACACACCGTCTTGGAGGAATACACGGCAGGATCGTGCGAATCGAAGCTAAAACGATGATTCCACTGCTCGATTCTTGCGTGCAACGAACGTTCGTAACGACGAAACGACACACTGAAAAGATACTCTTCCTGGGCTGAATCCCTTAGTAAAAATGTCCCTTCAGGTCGATTTTCCAGTAGTTTTTCGGCTTCGTAGCGATCCATTTTCCCCCAATAAAATTGGCAATTCGTAATGGCTAAAAGATCTGGCACCAAGCAATGAATGTAATCGACTTGGGTGTGGATGACTCGATGCAGGTAAGGCGTCGTCTCCTCTTGTTGTTGAAGGTTGTTGTCCACCAATTTAACGGGTGGTAAAGATGCACGTGGAAGGAAATTAAGGGAAAGGCGGGAATGGAATATCGACGATAGGTACGACAATTGAGGATTGCTGGCGCCGAACATTTCGCGCGATGAAAGTAAATATCCGGCCGGAGCTTCGACCCCTTCTTCGATTTCTCGCGCTCGTTCCGCTCGGGCTCGTTCGTCGCAATCTTCGGTAGGAAAGTCTTTCGATATAAATTCATTCACGTTGATTTGATCGGATGATGAAGAACGGTTGAATCTTGGGTATCCGAAAAGCCCATTTTCGTTCGATGATGATGGTTGGAATACGATTCCTGCACCGAGGTGATGTTCCTCCGTACGACGGTACCCGGTACACACACACGCGTCGCAATTGACATTAGTTTTCGGAATGTCGGCTGTGTCTAGGTTTTTTCTCACTCGACAACAGTTAAGTTTGAAACACCACGGACCTTTTCGTTTCTTGGCACCTTCTTTAGACTTGGATTTGTATCTCCGGCAAAAAGTTAAAGAGCGATATTTTCGTCTGTCCGAAACATCTACTGCGCGACAACAGTTCGGATCGTGTTCGACTGTAGTTGAAGTTTCTTTAATGGTATCGATGCCATTACTTTCTTCGGTTTGTGTTGTATTGGTGATATTTTCTTTTACGTTGGTCTCCGGTGATTTGTTTGACTCGGCCATTTGAGATTTTATGGCTTTTTGTTGTGTGGAATGATTCATCGGTTTTTTTTCCTTCTTAATTCAATGGCATCTTGTAACTGAAGATGAAAGATGAAAAAATAAGGATCAAGAAACTTTAAGGTTTAAAGTTAAGATTGAAGAACTTCAACGAGGTCATAACCCATTTAGCGAACAGCCATGTTCATTTAAAATTATGGTATAGGAAATGAGGCAGTTAAATACGTTTAAGTTTTTGAAAAACCCCTTAACAAATGTGACTAGGATTTTACCTGATGACTCGGTCGTTTCGTTAAGTTCCTCACACTTTCGTAAGCTGCCGTCGAGTGACGCAGTTATTAAGAACTTCCTCGCTTAATGCATCGACCACCCATTCATCATATCATGACGAAGGCAGAAAAAAAATCGTATAATACAAGTCACCAGATGCGCGCGCAGCTCAGACTAATTGTTGATCATTCTAAATTGCGATTGGTCAATTTAATAGTTCAAACTATATTTTTTTTAATATAAACTGAAATCTAAAAAAATATTTACAAGTATTTGTGTATTATAAAAACTAATAATTTAAAAATATATGTATACATATATTTTTCACAAATAATGTCTCACTAGCCAAACTCAACTTTGATTGGTCGAGAAATTTAAGCGGGAATTTAGTTATCTGCATATGATGAACTCTCTAGTGATATGACCTGAGCCCATCGAATACAATTGTGGATAGAAAATAATTAAATTTCGGAAATGTCTCTTAAAGTCAGCAGAACAGCTCATCGTGAAGGCCATACGTCATTATCTTACGACGATATCGGAAAGTAAAATACTTGAATCGTTAAAACTGAACAAAAATAAACATAATATTACTGCTTTCAGACATATCGCTACTTGTGGATCAGATGGTAATCTAAGGATTTGGGAAGCTCCTGATTATGATATTATGACAACACATCCTATAGGAGACAAAGCTTTCGCTATTCATATTAGGGTATTGATTGTGTCAAATGTCATGAGTTTTTGATTCAACAAATTAATTATAATTGCAGAATAATCATATTTATGTTTCTAATGATAACAATGGAATTCCTGCGATGGCTTTTCCATTTCTAGAGCCAGAAGGTTATCTCAGTTTCTTTTCGGCTCCAGTTACATATATAGTGTCTAATAAAACAGGAACAATAGTGTGTGCAGGATCTTGGTAATTGAGAAAGAAAGATTTACTTTTTATTACAAATAAGATGAGATAATTGATTTTTATAAACATAGCGATTTTACTCTTCGCGTAATACACGTCAAGGATAGAACGTACAAAGAATTAAAACACGAGGCTCCAGTTCTAAGTATTGATTTAGATCCGAAAGAAGAATTTTTGGTATAGATAGTTATTTTAAAGTTAATATTAATTCTATTTAAATTTGATTCTGCTTTAGTTATCGTCTAGTTGCGACGGATCAGTGTGCGTTTGGAATTTAAGTACGAATGTTAGTGCAAAATCGTGGAAAGGGATAATTCCTAAAAGCAATTCTTTTGAGTTAGTCATGCGAGAACTAAATTAGAATTAATTAATTAATTAAATTGTTGAAAATGCTTTAATATTACAGAAATTCTAAAGTTTTATGCCGTATTGCTTGGGAACCATCAACTGGATCGGTAATTAAAATGTTTTTTACATTGTTTAAATTTCATTTGAAAATAACTAATTTTGTTATTGTTTTTAAGTTTTTAGCTATTCCTACAGGCAAGACAATTTCGATCTACCAAAGAAACTCTTGGGAACTGCTCTATATTCTTGAAGATAATAGAATTGATTCTGTACGAAATATTATTCAAATTAAGCATTTGATGGCTTTAAATTTCGTTTTCTTTATAGGATTTATCAGTTTGTACTATTTCACCAAATGGTTCATATTTATTAGCTGGATCTGCAACTGGGTTTATTATAGTTTGGAACATATCATCCCGACAATGCATCGAATTGTAAATAACTATTGTTAATAATAATAAGTCTAACAATAATAGCTATTTAATCCTTAAATTTTAGCGTAAAAAATGATAAAAGAATCGCTATCACAGGCATTTCTTGGAATCCTAAGAAAAAAGAGGAATTTTCGTATTGCGATTATGATGTAATGCATATTTAAATATTTTTATTTATGAATACAAAATATTGTTATAAATTTAGGGACAACTTCACGTCTATCATATTTCCTCCATCAACAATGAAGAGAATTTTGTAACAGAGGATGATGTTTTAGCAGCATTGAATGAACCTTTCGAAGACGACAGTGATAATGAAAATAGTTTTTCGATTTCCAGAATTAAAGCAGAAACGGTCGGTCTTAGTGATGATGAAAATACGTCAGATGTTAAACCACCCACAAAATACAAGCAAACTCAACCCCGTGCGAACGGGATTGACGACGATGATATCGACGCGGTTTCTTTAGTTTCCGAAACTTTTCCACGTGAATCTTCAAATTGGAATCTTAAATCCAATTTTCAATCATCTTTTCAACCTGGTTCAACTCCAGTTCATCTTAGTCATCGATTTATGGTTTGTTCACTTAATTCTTTTTTTAATAAAGAAATTTTTAATGCTGGTTTTATACCAAAGATATGGAATTCAATAGGAATTATTACGAGTCATAATGCTGACGATGAAGTGTCCGCAATCGAAATTGAATTTCATGATTCAGCAGTTCATCACGCAATTCACATAACTAATAATTCAAATTATACAATGGCTGCTATATCAACTGAAGCAGCAATTTTTGCAAATGAAACGCAGGAAGATTCGCCTAGGTATTAATTTAATCGAACCAACAAGAATTATTTGGTTCTTAATTTATTTTTCTTAATTATCAGTGAGTTGCTTTGCATGCATTTTGGTTCATGGGATTCGTGTAAAGAATGGACTGTAAATATGCCTGACAAGGAAGAAATCCAAGTAATGATTGCTAATTTTATTAGATACTGTAAATTAATATTATTATTTTTAGGCCATTGCCATTGGTAAAGGTTGGGTTGCTGCGGCATCAAATCAACGCCAGTTACGAATGTTTACGGTAGGCGGAATCCAACTGGAACCAATCTCTCTGCCGGGCCCAGTTGTATGCATGAATGGGTTGGGTGATCAATTGATCGTGTCTTATCATCTCGGAGCGGGGTTTCCTGGTGATCAAAACTTGGCTGTTATTGTCTTATCGGTTCTAATAAGAAAAATTCTGCATTTTAATGTCCCTGTGTCTCTTAGTCCCCAGTCTACATTAATGTGGCTAGGGTAATAATTAAAAGGTTTATGTATTATTATTTGTAATGAAATGTTTTTATTATTTAGGTTTACTGATGAAGGCACTCCAACAACAGTCGATTCTAATGGTATAGTAAA
>JAQFZU010000182.1:0-40455 GCA_034696185.1 Henia vesuviana | reverse complement strand
GACGGTGAGGTGTGTCGCGGCCTATATCTAATAAAGGCCTACACATACAAATGGTCACGCGTCTGTCCTCATTTATTAGCATGTGGCGGTAATCATGAATCTGTCGCGCTAGGGACCGTGTCTAGCCGACAGTGCAGTGAGAACCGTCACACGATTTTATACAAAAGCATGTGTTTTATTATTAGCCTCAAAATTTTTTGCCAAAGTTTATTTTGATTCAAATTTTGCAACCCTTATATGATCGATCATGCAAATTTTATTTCAAATATACTTGCATTTATAGTTCACTAAATTCAGTGTAGAATTCCGAATTGATCAGCCAAAAATAAACACAACAAAAGTTATTTAATGCTAGGAAAACTAATTAAGTACATTAAGGTGATATCTTTTTGAATATTCCGAGTAATCACTGTTCCCCAAATGCACATATATTTGACTAGATTGTCTTATTATATAACATGGAAGATGTCACAGCATCATATTCTATTTATAGCATTCAGGTGCAACAAAATGGACGTAACACAAGTAAAAATTTTGTAATGCCGTTTAGTGGTACAATTGTAAATCGAATTCCAGTAAAAATACAAAACTTGATCGCACGTGAATACAATTCAAAAACTATTAATACAAACTTACTGAAAAATCATTAACAAAACAAAAGAACACTTTCTAATGTTTAAAATCAATACAAAGTAAGTTATACACTAAAAATTACGAAAATGACCAAAAATACAAAATACAAGTCAATAATTAAATACCGTAAAAAAATAATATCAAACAACATCTTTAACCCAACAACAGTGCAACCACATGCATGTTTTCGCATGTCTTCGCTCTCTCCCGCCTTTACTCTTTGGTGTACGAGAAAAGTTCCGACCATGTTCTGCCATCCACTTACCACTCCCGTAACATTCAATGGCTCACGGGCGAGATTCCGACCATGCATTGGCCTGCCACAGCTAGATCACAATCTCCAACATTTGGAGCATCATGAGAAGTAGGTAGAACGTGCTCAGCCTCACACAAAAGGAAAGGTGTTGAGCTGACCACGTCTGTTAACCCGTAGTTTGTGTCGAGAACATTGAAAAGCGGTCAATTTTGCTTTAGATCCATTTTTATTAAAGATCCCCAGCATCACCATGTAAAGGCCCTTTCACGGCAAAAGTCGAAAATGACAGAAAAAGAGTTAAGGGAAAATGTAGAACAATTTAGCTACAGAAATTAAAAAAATTTATGGGAGAAGTATGAAAAACAGCAAAGGTTGTGTGGGTAAGATTGTCGACAACCCAGACTTACCAGGCTACAGTCCCTTGCAAAAGACCTGCTTAGTTGCTGATAGCCATCCACATGGCCTAAGGGCCGGGGTTTGCCATATTATTCAAGGTACGCTATACACCTTTGACCAGCAGGCAAAACAAATAACCTCCGTCAGGTTAAAATTTGCATACCCCCACCAATCCACCCAGTACAACAGTCAAATGATAGATTGATAGTCATTGATCGAAATCACTCACTTACTGTGGTGTGCGAGTCAGCTAAAGGTTGACCGTAGCCACCAAGCTAACGTCTTGGATTAGGCAACCACAGTCTTTTTGCATAACAGCACAGGCATCAAAATTACGTTTTGAGCATGGCGAGCAAGCCGTCTGACGAGTTTGTAGCAATATGCAGTCGGTAGGGAGTACTGACCCCATGCCGCCCAGAACCATTCTATTGATGCCCGACGACAGTCTGAGCTCTGTTTCACTCTCAATTTTGTGTTGTGCTAATGCCATTCAGCAGTTGTTAGGGACACACGGGCTGCAGCTTATGCTACTGTTGGAGCTGACCTTTCCTTTAGCCGATTAAACCCGGCAGAAAGCCATTTCTTCTACTCACGCTCGCGTAAGCCAAAAATAATTTTGTGTATTGTCCCTGGATTCAAATCTTGGCCAGGCCCCCAATTGTGAGGCATGGCTTTACTGTCGGCTGGGCATGGTCCCCAGTGCGACAGTGCGACCTGAGCCCCCCAGGTGGTACGAATAGACGTGCCTCAGAGATTATGTGATCGGGGGTTCGCACTGCCCTCTAATGACCACTGGTCACAAATTGAAAAAAGGAATCTTTATCATCGTATTTATTGAAGTTTTAGTGTGACTTCCAGTCGGCCATCTTGAAAATGTCACTTGGAAATTTTTATCCCGTTACAAGACTTGATTTCAAAATGCCTCTTTAAAATGTGACTGGCAACTATTTATATTTTAAAATCTAATTTAGAGGCTGTGCATTTTGTTTGGGGCTATTCATAAATTATGTAATTCTCGAAAGCAAAGAGGTGGGATCTGATAATTGTGTTATACACAGTTGTGACATAGAAGAAGTGGCGGTAAAATAAAAGCATTATTAATGCATTCAAAATTTGTCTAATATTAATGTATTCTTAAAGTTTGGTTATTTATTATTCATTAATGTTTTTGATACACAAAACATACAAATACTGACAAATAAGGGAATAATAAATTTCCAAAAAAATTGTAGTAAAATAAATCATTGTTACTAAATCACTGTTTGGTTGCTAAATGATCTAAATTTTGAAAATATTTTGTAAGATCCAATCATGATGTCACAAGTCCGAATTTATATCATTTCGCCAGAAAAAAAAACCTTTAAACATACAGAATTTGAACCTGGCCATTTTGATCACAATGCCCACACTTTACACAGAAGCTACTAACTATACTACAATTTAAATAAAAAACAAATGATTTATTCTTTTTAAACACGTTTTTAATTCAAACTTGTGACATCATGATTGATCCTAAGATCCAGATAATTGGATCTTATACAATATTTTCAAACTTTAGATCACTTAGCAACCAACAGTTATGTATTCTTACACAGTCAGATTACACATTCCATATTGCTAATAGGTTGCAAAAAGTCCCAAGTTTGGCTTTCAACATTACATTGTTGATAACATTGGGAAAAAATACAGGAAAGGGGCATTGTTCTGAGGTAACAATGATTTATTTTACTACAATTTTTTACGGATTTATTATTCCCTTATTGGTGTAGTTCCCTTGTGAATAAATATCGTTTAGCAATAATTTAGCAATAACTATTTAGGAAATTTTTAAGATTTATGACATTACAGTGGTGCCACATAATAAACAAGAAAAATATATTCTCGAAATGGAATAATCACGAAATTTTATTTTCCAAAGCCAAAAAAAAAAATAACATTGAAAGTCAATAACATAGAAAAGAGTGGTCAAGAAATTACAGTAAGAGGAAGGTGGGAGTCAGAAATGCTCATTACAGAAATGTTACGAGGGGAATGGGAAGAGAAAAGGTGGTCTAAAAAACCCTATTTTTTAAATTACTTAATTTATGGATGATCCCTCCTCATTTCCGATTTAAAAACAAAACTCTAGGAATTCTTGGAAATTCAGGAAATTTTCAGAAATTTCGCAAATGTATAACTCTTAAACAATCAGAATCAATAATACAACAAATTTATAAAATGGAATAACCTATTATATTTTACATTTTTTTTGTTTTAAAAGTTCACATTTTGTTATAAGAATCCATCGATCAAAACACTGATAAAGAAAACCGAATTAAACTTACGAAGTCTTCGTTTAAGATTACTGATTGGAGAGTAGGCGGATCTGTAAGGTGTGGTTCGACTGAGGTTTTTCTCACCTTCGGCGCTATATCGCTTTCCAATAGACATTTTTTGACCTCTGCTCATAAATTACATCTCTCATTAACGCTGTGTCAAAAATACCAAGCTAATTAAAACACACTTCAATTGGTTACATAAATCCAACAGCCAACAATTCTTTTACAAATTTGAAACCCATTCATTGTTAAAGGGCAAAAACTAAACTTGTCATTTTATAATTTAATCATATTTTCATCATTTTCAGCCCAGAAAAAAAAAACCTTGTTTATGCTCTTTTTGAACCTATCAAATGACGTTGATAGCTTTTTCATTCTCCTTTTTCTTTTTTTATTATCTGTCAATGTGAAAGTCACTCGACGATAAGAAAAGTTTGCAATGAGGAGGAAATGAACATTTCATTCTGACCACAATTTCATTGCTTCTGTAGCTTTTTTCTTTTTATTTCCTGTCACGTTTGCCTACTGTCACATTTATCGCTGATGGATATTGCTTTAATTCATTTCTATCCAGAGAAAACTTATGAGATAAAAATGAGAGTTAAGACAAATGCCTACCAAATTTTCACGCTACATGTTCTTTGTTTGTAAACTTGTAAAAAGCTGAAAACTATTAATTTAAATTTTAGAGGGTGATGCTCAGCATTTACATGTTTTTCAGTATGTATTTAAAAACATGATATTTGATGTAAATGCCAAACTATATCTGTTTTAAATTATCATTTTATATAGTTATTCATTTTAGTCTCAAAATGTATTTAACCTCAAAGATATATATTATTATGGCTATTAAAAATCTTGTATTTTTGAAATTTTGATTCAGATTCAGATTTAGTTTTATTCTTATCCAAATGTATTGCTTAAAACCAAAACTTAACTAAAATAAGAAAAAAACGTTAAATTTTGACAGTATTTTGTCTTATAATATCTTTGAATAAATTCGCAGTTTTGAAACATTCATCTAATGGAATTAAATTTGTTTTCTAAGCTTAAAATGTAAAGTGCTATGAATCGAAAGGAAATGCATTTATTTAAATTAGTTTTTAGTGGTAAGTTATTTATCAAGAAAATAAATTGAAAAACGTTAAGCAATAAAAAAAAGAAATGAGTTTAATTAGAAGTTCATTATCACTTGCTTTAAGTGAAGTAATCCAATTACTTGGTTGACCCAAGCAAACCAGATGTTCATTTTATTTTTCATTTTGCAAAGAGTCGGTGGTCGGATCAGGTGGCCACTCGGCGCAGCCGATCTGCGGGGTTCCTACCCAGCAAATTAAAATTATTGTATTGCTGCAGGCGATTTCGCACGTGTGAACAAAATATAATGCCCATTTTTCACGCACTTCGAGACGCCAAGAATGTGGACTTTAGCATAAATTACGTAGTAAACACTAGTGGTGGTCAGTACGAGTCAGTGCGTGTCGTCGCTGCAAAAAACCCATTAATAAAAAATATAAAGCATAACAAAAAAATACATTTTAGTCTAAAATGAAAAGTCACTTTCAGCTTTAAATTGAAATCTTAAAATCTATTTTAATTGACAGCTTGGTCATTCTAATTCAATCAATTTCATCCTTACGCTGAATTAAATCTATATTAAAGTCATTAGATACGATTATTTGGTTAAAATTTTAAATTGAATTTTAACATGTATGAAATCGGAAAAGAAGAAGGTGCAAGCTTTTTAGTTCAATATTGGTTTGGTAATGTGCAGAGAGGCGAACCAAAGCTGGTGGTGATTTACGACACGATTTGCCATGTTATTTAAAGGGGATTTATCACGGGATCAGTTATCAGGGGGTCTGCACTGAAGGAACAGTCAGTTTTGATTGGCTGCGCTCGTCACTCGACATATTAGTCGCAGCAAGAGGCGTATGGACTGGAACCGGGATAATTGGTCTGTGTCCAAACTTCAATTCCTCGTAAAAATAACAGAGTCTGGCGTGACGGTATACTGCATGGCAAACGGAACGTGATCCGAGTCTTAACATAGAAATGAAATGAAGTAAAAAAATCATTGGACTTTTTTACGATGTGAAAGCTGTCGTCTATAAAGTGCTTTATTATTATATTTTTTTCTCATATTTTCTGTTGAGATATTTGTTTGCTGAATTGAATAAAAACAAGCAACAAATTGTCCAATAAAGTGTAACAACTCCAGTAAGAATTTATAATTTCGCTCAGCAAGTTATTTGTTTTACCAAAAGTTATAAACTTTATAATTATTTTTCTAATATAAAATTTAAATTTAAATATTTTTCTAAGTGATATATAATTCACGAAAAATAAAGTTTGTGTTTTATTTAAATTTATTTTATTTTATTTATCTAAATAGAGTAAAAAATAGAATAAAACGCCAATTAAGCCAGAAAAATTGTATACGTACATTTATAAATTAAAATAAACTAAATCATAGTTTAATTTAAAATGCGCTTTGATTGGAAAAAAATTATAACCAATAATAAACTATGGTTTTCAGAGCTTTATGCAAGCACATAATTTTAACCTATTGGCCAAATATCAGTTTCACTTTTGTATTTGGTTATGAAAAATCTAGATCATTAACATCTATTCTGCTCACATCAATTTGAGAGAGGCATGTAGTGCATTCCACGGCGATTGTTTAAAAATGGTTTTATACGTCATAAATTATGATAAAATCCACTCAAACGACATTTACTATGTCAATAAAGTTTCAATGCAAGATTTATTTTACTTTTAATCATATAGAAAAATATAAATAATTATAAATCCTTTAAATTAAAAAAATTAGTTGAACGCAGCTGTTTGACGCATGAGGTAACAAGAGTTCTCTTGTTCTTACTTTGATTATCATACCGCTTACGCGAGTATCAAGACCGATATCGAATCAAAGACCCACATTGAAAGCGCGCACGTTATCTTTTAAAAATTGACAGTGGCGAGGGTTGAATTGGTGTAAAACGGGGTGGGTTTCCATTTTCAGCTAGCTAATGTAACAAATGAAGACGAAAACGATCCGCGGCCAGGGGAAATTGAAGAAAAGGGTGATGGACATAAACCGAATCTAAAAGAGTGTTTATTTCACACAGTTTGGAAATGAAACCCAACTAGTTTTACGAAAGGTGTTTTCGAGGGTCACTCGACAAAACTCACTTGCTTAAAGGGTTAAATACGCGATAAAAGTAATTCGATAAACAGTTTGTAGAAGTTTGGAGCTTTAACGCTTATCGGATTCATTGCTGTCGAATATTGTCCGTAAGTCTCGCTTCGCGCCTATTGTGTCGTCGATAGTACCTTCGAGTGCGTCGAATTTACAAAGGATTCTCTAATCGGCACCTGCTGCTCCGCGCTATTGTGCGCCTTCGCCTTCACCCAAAAGAGGAAATTACCTTCTCTTATTCAACTTTTTTATAAATTAAAAAAAAATTCACTTGGCTTTCAATAAATTGTCTAAAGAAAAATATTTTGCGCTTCTCTACCAATCTATGCCTCTTATCAAACGAAACGGAGCGAATAAAAAGATACGACCAAAGTTGGTTTTTGAGGCGTCATACATTTTATTTGTATTTATAATGGAATGATAAATGCGAACCGAAGGACAGGTGTTGATGCCACAGTAAATCGTGTTTACACCTGGTGATACTCGAAAGCCCCTCCCACGCGTGTGCGCTCGAGATGAAAGTCAGTGCACGTGATTTTCTACTGTTCAGTCACGCCTCTTTTATGTACGAGCTTCTTCAGTAAATTGAATCGGGGATTTATGTATGGGATTTGCTTTGACCACAGCCGGTTAAGTCGATAAAAAGGGCCAGAGAATGACTGCCAGCATCGTGGTTTACGACTCGAAACCGATTAAAAGAATAAAAAGAAAAATTAATAGGTGATTAGAGAAGAAGATTTGTTGTTACACTGTTTTCATTTTTATATTTTTTTCCTGTGAGGTGTGTCGCTTATGAGTCTTATGTGCGCGACCACCCGTTGATGATTCAGCAGGGTTACTTTAATGGAACGTCGTTTAAAAAAATGGAATTTTATGCTATCCGCACTCTAGTCGTTATAAGTTTTATTGTTTCATTTTAGAAAGAAATTATTTAAAGTTGGAGTTGACAAAAAAATACTAAGTACATTCAAAATTTAAAATATTTTTGTGTTTAAGTTGAGTTTTTGTTTTATCCCATTTATTTGAATAGGAAATAAAACTATAACTTAACTAAAATACAACAAATCTTAAATTTTGAATGTAGCTATTGATTTTATGTTTATCTGTTTCATGTGTGCTCCGTATTAAATAAAATATTTTTTAAATAATTTTAAAAGATCTGACTTGTTCTGAAATTCAATAACTTTTAACAAATTATATGAATAAAACATTCATTTTATTTAGTGCAGTTGACTAATTACGAGCTTCAGCCATTCCGTACGAGGAGTGACTGCCGAAACAAATTGTGTACAGGTTGTGGATTCGATTCGGCAAATGAAAGTTGGTGATTTATGATACAGAAAATTTGTATTTCTAGCTTTTGAGCTGCAAGCCATGCTTTTTGCTCATTCAATAAATCCAGACGGGTTTTAATTTGCTTCTTTAACCAGCCTGTTTTGAGTTGTGCAATTACGTCAATAATTTAAAGTGTAGTGCGCCAAAAGCCAGTATCCCGCTCATAAATCAAATGAATTCTCGATTAATACCACGGCCCCTAGTTGCAATGCAATTCTCATTGAGGAAGGACACGAGCGATCTGAAATATAGATAAACAAAACAACGGCACATTGCGGATGAGCTCTACATTTGTCCCGAGTTCTGTGTATAATTACTTTGTGGCTACTCCGGTTTGCATAAGTCTTATTCTTAGGGAATTCTTAAAAATTATTGTAAAAAAATATACCGCTTTTGTGGCAACTCGGTGGCTTTTTCTCTGCACGGAAATTACAGCAATAATAAGCTCGATTAGTCGTGGCCAATTATGGGCTCTTAGTGGCCATGAATAAATGTAAATAAATGTCACGTTAAAAGCCGCAAATCAAACTTACTTTAGTAGTGTTAGAACAGATTACATGCGAGGTTTATGATTGTAAATTTTTTATATTAAAAAATACGATCGCAATTTATACGATACGCAATTTATAACAAGTCTTTTTAAAATAGCTGTTCATTAAAATTCTTTTGTCATAAATTAGTTTTATTTTGTAAAATACTAAAATGAAAAAATTACAGGCGACGCAGTGTCTGGTGAACGCCCCAATTCGCGATCTACGTCGTGGTCACTTTTGTTGAGTGCAGGCATCGCAGCAGGGTCGAAGCGCTGCTCAAACCCTGCTGGGTTTGACGAGAAGTAGAAAAAGATGGGATGAAAAGACGTCGTGACAGGGGGCGTTGGTGCGTCACGACATGGCGTACACCGGATACAATGAAGAGGGTCGGCGGCAAGGCGATGCATTCTTCGCCCGACCACATTTCAGTCAAACTGAATCAGCGTTGTGCATGTTCATCCGATTCGATTATTATGTATAATCGCATGATGCAAAAATAACAAATTTCATTTTCTCACTCATGATATTTAATCGCCTCTGTTTCTTTTTTAAGTTTCGAGGAAATTAAAAAAAATCTAATAAAACAAGAGACGCTAGCGAAGACATCTCTAATGGCAGCCGATTCCATTATTTTCCAACTCTTTGAGCCCTCGAAAATAAACCGAGACGACTATCGACACTCGAGAAATTATTATTTATTAATCTATGCTTTCCATATTTAATGTGACACATGGAATGGAATTAGGTAATGAAAGATGAACAAATTAGGCCGAGCCGTTCCTTACCGAGTACCTTGCAGCACCAGCACTAGTCTTGCTGGAAAACCTAGTAACGGGGTCAACAGTTAAGCCTGGAGCATGAACCCAACAGGGCAAAATGTGAACATAGCATTCGTAAATCGATCCTTTGCCCTTACTTTGGTACCGAATGCCGTACGAATATTAATTCTAGACTTCGGGGGGTCATCGAGACAACCCCGGCTGCAGTTACTGCGGTAACTGATGCGATCACGTCTGTGCCCTGTTAAGCATTATATTTAACACCTCCGCTTTCGTGCGTAAACTGGACTGAAGATGGAGCCACAAAAAATCCAGATGGCGGTTTTCCCACTCAACATTCCAGCGATCAAATATGCAAGCAAATCATCGAATATGAAATTGTTTGGGTCTTTTGTGAATGGTGCAATATTTAAATCGATTTTTTACGTATTTTTTAAACTCAACAATGAGTTTTTTTGAATTAAAAAAATAATGGGAAAATTAATTGTGTGATTGAAACCCCTTGACGCCCTTTCGCGTGAATTTTCGTAATTGAAACAAGGGAATGGACGCAGCTGGAAAAGAAAGAAATTTGTTTTAAAATAAAATTTAGAAATGAGAAAATTAAAAAAAAATTTTTAGTTTTGAATATTAATAATGAGAACTCACCAATACCAGTTAGAGTTTTGTTGAGTTTTATTCTCATTTATATTGTATTTTAGATTTGATAATGAAATTTTATTAGCTTTGAATCTATGTTTTTAGTTGTGTTAAAGTGTAGAATTCGTTCTTAAAATGTTCGCGATAATTTGACTGTTGATTTTTCCAGACGATGGTAAAAATAAAATGTTGGGAGCAGGGCAGATTGAGTTTCTTTTTATTAGCTTAAACATAAGCCAAGTCTATTCGATACCATACTAAAATTCAGACTTCAACATTTTATCTTTTAAAAGAAACATATTTTAAAATTAATAAATCGCAAGAGAATTTTGATTTAAATGTTACGCGAAATAAGAATTAATTAAAATTAAGCTATCGACTATTTTAGATTATTCTTTTAAATTCGTTAAAAATATTTAAAAAAAATTCTTTTTATCACATATAAAGTCATTAATATTATTTATTCACAAAAAATTCTGAGATTGAGAGAGTTTTAATTTTCATCGGAAACTGTTACCTCCCCAAGTTAAACGAATGGAAATGCCTGCGAAAGCCGCCAACGCTTTGCGCCCACCCAAACGCAATGAAAAACTTAAAAATAGTAACATATTTTCTAAAAAACATATCACAACACATCCGATATCCCTATTCACTTGATCCTAATTAATCAGCTATTGCGAAATTAGAACAATAATTTGTTGTATTTTGCATACTAAAAACTCATTTTACTATTTGAAATAACAAAGTTTTATTGTAAAATACCCTCTAGCAATGTTTGGGTAAATCAAAACAGGCGGGGGCAAGACTTTTGATGCAATGATGCTCAATTAAAATTCACTTTAATTGAGGAAAATAATAAATAGGTAAATAAAATTAATTAAGATGGAATTAGTACCACCGCTAACTTTAAGTTTAATTTTATGAGATTATGTTAAGAGTAAACAAAATAATTTTTGTTAAAACGTGAAGATGTAGCGTTTAAGAAATAAGTAAATTTTGTGACGAGTTAGTTATTGGTACGAATTTGTTTACACTTTTCACGGAAGAGAATTACACCTATCAATCATGGTCCACTCTTGGTGCCCACGTTCGAGAGTATCAGCAGGGGTTCAATAGTCGTAGACAGGTAGACGAGTAGAAAGATTCCACCGGTGGTCCTAGTATCCGAGCAACACTCGACTCAATATTGTGTTCTCCTCTGTCTTTTCGTGAGTGACCGATATCGAATTTCCAAGTTGCTAACGTCCACCCACTCGTCCGGGCTAGTCGGTTCGCTCGTTAATCACCATGTGGAGGCGGGTTAGGGATGGGAAACGGGGCAGCCCCCTGGCTTCTCCAGTTCTAAAGAGAGAACCGTTACGATGTGGTTCCCTCGTTACGGGACATTTGATAGCGTATTCGTCATTCTGACAGGCATCCAAGACAAAACCTACCCCTTGTTTTTCCGCTCTCTCTGTGCGATGTGCTTGTCAAACATCTGCACATCTGGTCTAAAAAATTTACCATCATATCTAATTATGAAAGACACCAACAAAATTCGACCTAAATTAAGCGTTTATAAGAGCTTTCTACATCTCTGCTGGCAAGAATGAGGAAAGCGGGTTAAAGGGAGTGTATCGCAAAGTTAATCAAAATGCGGCTGAACATGGTTTGCACAAAGCATCAAGGGGTCGAGGAAAAGATTCGACATCACCCCGACGTCCCGTGGCTATTAGCTGTTGCCGGGAGAAAAGCAACAGTCGAGAGATATTTACATTTCGTATGTCTTTTACAAAATGGCAGAATTGTATAAAAACACTTGTGTGAGAGTAAAGCCATGGAAGGAAAAATGGCCATAGCGCCCGCAAAGTCATATAATTCATTGCGGCGGGTAGAATCAAGTTACCGACGTGTTTGGCGCGGGTTTTCATTCAATTATTTTCTGCCGCGTGGAGGCTCTTTCGTTTCCCCAACGCCCCGTATACACCGAATTAGCCCAATTCACACGAGGCCCAAACTAACAAACAAGAGAATTTCTGTTAAAAATAAAAAAAAAAACTTTTTATAGGATTTTTGGCCAAGCTTATGTCGGCATGACAGCTGGGGTTTTCATTCGATCTTCTTTTGTGCATACTTGAGTCGGTTCCAAGATGGGTGGGTTGCCACCTCTCAGATTTGATGCAACAAAAACAATTGACGCCGATCCGTTTGTAACTTAAGATTTTTAGTCGTGACGTAATTGCATGAAGCAGGCATCGATTTACGGTGACGATAAAACAAAACGATTAGTTTTTATTTGCGCGTACGTCATTTGTGGATTTTTCATTTTTTTCAGAGACTTTGTTTGTCGTTTTTAAACTTTATTTTTTAAATTTTAACCCGAACAAGCATTATTTACATTATTCCTTTTAATAAAATTCGCAGCTGTGTGCGTATTTGAAATTCTTCAGCGATTAAAGGCCTTGCGTTTAACTCTTTTTTTTTTGTTTATTTTGTGCCTGAAAATGTCAAACTGACCGGGTCAAATGTGAAGAGTTGAATAAACGTGTCCAAATTGACTTCCCCTTCTTTCGCTCACCCCATTGCGTGTGAAAACGGGTCACTTTTGCAAAAAAAAGTACATTTTGTCGATAAAAAAATTGGTAAAATAAAATAAAAATTTTAAATAATTTTTTAAAATAAAATAAACCAAATAATAAAGATGGAATGTTTTGACTTTTGAATAGCCAAAAGTCCCCATTTTGACGTCCGCCTTCGAGAGGGTCGGGTTTCCATGATTGACGTAGTTACCATGGCAGTAAATTGCGTCATCCTACATGAATATTGATCCTGGAGAGTGTCGGTAGGCCCGGCATTAAACGTTAGCCAATGAGATGCGAGATAGCCGTAGGGGCCGCTTTAAAAATAATCTGGAGTCGCGCGTGTGCCGTGTGGCAAGTAAGCCGAGCGAGTCTGGTGGTGCGTTGCAGCGTCGAGCGATGTGTTGAGCATCGCCTACGATTCTCACAGTCTCAGATTTACTCCTTGTTCGCAGAACTCCATTTCGCCGCCATTGGGTCTGCTTGCGCCGAGTGCTCTTCGCGAGTGACTCGCGACCACGCGCTCTTCGTCCCCATGATCGTCGGACCCATGAGTGAGGTGACGTCGCAAATTCCACCGGGAGTGGTGTCGTCGTCCCCGGACAGTTCGGCCTGCTCGGCGGCGGGACTTTCATCATCTTCGCCTAACCCTTTACTACCATCGTTTGGTTTCACACAAGAACAAGTGGCATGCGTATGCGAAGTGCTGCAGCAGTCTGGCAATATCGAGCGGCTCGGACGATTTCTTTGGTCGTTACCGGCCTGCGAACATCTTCACAAAAACGAGAGTGTCCTCAAAGCTAAAGCCCTGGTCGCTTTTCACCGTGGCAACTTCAAAGAATTGTATAAAATACTCGAAAGTAATCAATTTTCGCCTCAGAACCATCCGAAGTTGCAAGCATTGTGGCTCAAGGCGCATTACATAGAAGCTGAAAAACTGCGCGGAAGGCCGCTGGGTGCGGTTGGCAAATACCGTGTCAGAAGAAAATTCCCGTTGCCGAGAACCATTTGGGACGGGGAAGAGACGAGTTACTGTTTCAAGGAAAAGTCGAGAAGCATCTTAAGGGAGTGGTACGCTCACAATCCGTACCCGAGTCCGAGGGAAAAGCGGGAATTAGCCGAAGGAACAGGATTGACGACCACGCAAGTCAGTAATTGGTTCAAGAATAGGAGACAAAGAGACAGAGCTGCGGAGGCCAAAGACAGGTAATTTTAAAATAGGAAGTTACAGTGAAAATTATGTTGGCAATTAGGTTGTAAACAAAAAGTTCAGAATAGAAAATTGGCGTCACTTTATAAATCACGGCAAATCGCATCATTTGGGTCGTGATAGCCGATTAATGGATTAATGGATAACTTACTTTCGCCCAATTTAAATTGCATTTCCGATTTAGATCGATAACTCGGTATTTTAGCGTTATCGATTTTTTACGATTGCAAAAATGTAAGCTTTAAGAAGTCTAAATGGTATTTTCGGAAGTCAATTTTTTAGTGGCTACGAATTACATAAAGCTGGCATAATTTTAAAGTTTACAACTGATCTTTTCCGGCTCTTTGTCGATCAAATTTTAAATTTCGTACGGTTTACAATTTCACTTTTAGCTTAAAACAACAAACCGAGCACATTTATAGTTATTCGATTTAGACATACAGTAATATAAAAATTATTTTTTAAAGAAAACAAAACAATTTAATACAATTATACAGATAGAAAAAATTGTTAAGTATTATCATTAAACTATGGTTGGATTTTATAATATTCCAAAATATGAATTTATTGCATTGGCAAAAGACATTTGTAATTACATTTTTTTAAAGAATTAAGAACAGAACAAAACAATATTATAGGTTAAAAATGTTTTGCCAGTTAATTACACAGAATTATCATGACTTTGGCAACACCTGTGGGTAAGTTTTATGAGTTGTGGGCAGGTAAGAAATACGTCACCATGTTTAACCCAAACCCTACATTTGTTGGCTCTTCGTATAATCAAAGACCCGACTCGTCGTTATACTGAGAGCAAGACTATTTTTATAACAGAAGTGACTAAATTTTTCCATCTATTTAAATTTCATGCATTATTTTTACTTCATTTTATTGCATGTCGAGCTTCAGACTTCCAGATATTTAGCTCTTTTGGCAATTGCCGAACTCAAAGTATTTCAATTGCTAAGTAATGTTTTCTTATAACACGGTGTAAGGCAATAATTTTGACAGCACTCCGATGGATGCCATCCATCTTGTTTTTTTTTTACTTTTTCTTTTCAGACTATGTCCTCTGTAATTTCTTGTTCGTTTCTTAATAACCTTTTTCTTCTCATGTAAATCAGCCCATCAAAATCAAGCTTTTTTTATACTTGAAATTTTTTATTTCTAAACTTTTTGCCTGATTCCTTAAGGTAGTTTTTCCAGCGCTCGTATGTGTGTGTGAAATGAGTTCATTCACATTACTAAGAAAGGAATTATCGTGCGATGAATATCGTCCATCATAAAGGCATTTGTTCGTCGCCATTATCTGACTCCGCTTTTCGAAGAATTACAAATTTTTTTGCGAATCCAAGTGTCACTTCAAATTTGTTATTAAATTTCTTAAAAAATTATTATATTCATTAAAATTATATTTCGAATAAGAAATCCAGAGGTTTCTAGTTCCATGATAAGATACGAGGATGACTCGCGTCTGCTGACAAGCAAAAACCTTCTTAAAGTTCATAAATCCAATTACCATAAAATTTTTTTTGAAAGAAAAAATATTTTTTTTAAAATATTTTTAGGTGAAAAAGATACTAGTTTCAATTGGACTTAACTGTAATTAAAGGTCGTAAATCACACTTCGATTTTTATTGCGCGCTACAAAGTTGATGATTCCATTATTTACATCTGGAATCTGTTTCTTTTTCTCCATATTATTATATTTTTGATATAATTAAATGTGTAAAGTTATTTAGGATGTTGAAGCAAAGATTCATGTTATTTCATTACCAGGGTCAGATTTTAAGTTAATGAAAAGGCAATTTTTTGCACGTGTTCATTTTCATCCTATCATGTAATGCAACTATATATGTGCCAACATTTACAATTCTGTAAGTCATTGCAGAAAATTTTAACTTATCAGTGCGAAAATACTTTTTTCTACAAAATTTGCGATTAGAATTTTTTATCCGTTTTGAGCCATAAATCTTGATTAAAATAATTAAATTTTTGAAATGCAGGTCTAAGTAGAATATCACATTTCTTTCAATATTTGTTTTAAAATAGAAAATATATTCATAATTGCAAGTAAATGCCATAAATGAATTAAAAAAAAATTTTTTTCTAATTTCTGTAGGGATTCAACGGATAAAGCACCGGGCGGTAGCGGCGGTGGATCGGGTTCAAGCGCCGTCGCTCACAGCAACGGCAGCGGTAACGACTCGAGCTGTGAGGCAGATGATCGCAAACCGGGGCAGTTGGACTTGGGTGTTGCAACTGGTTCGTCGCCGACTGATTCCAGTATATATGGGGAATTGAAAACTCCTCTTTTCCCGGCTCGATTGAATTTGGTGGGTCCCGATGTACCAGTGCATCATCAACATCACAGCGACGTGGCGCTTCTATCTGAATATCATACGTTATGATAACTGTGAATCGTGCTGCAATTTCAGCACAAGAAAAATTATTAAAAACAACATTGTAGGCAAAAACGACGGCTCCTACGCTATTCCAAGGACTCCCCACATGGGGTTTGTTTCATTTTTAATTTTATTTGTTTAAAAAAGAATTATATTCCGATGCTCAATCAATGGCTCTCGTTGTTTTGCAATAATTGAACTTTGTGTTTTAAGTAGTTTAAAAAACGTAAAGAAGGTGTAATTTATTCACACAATTGATATTAGAAAATTTATTCAATTTTTTTCGTAGTGTGTACATATATTAATGACAAAGTTGTGTCTGATTTTTTTTTTGTGTCTGTAAATTTTTTAGATTCGATTTAGAAAAAAATTATAGACATAATAAGAAAAAATTTACAATTTAAAAAGAATTCAATGTCCATCAAATGGAATCTAAAAAAATAGGATTCTTTTAAACCCAATAAAAAGTATTTGCAGAAAAAGATTAGAAAAAATAAATTTTTTTAGTATAAAATTTTAATATTAACAACATAACATGTCCAGTAATACCAATTAATTATGCTTGGCAATGTCATTGCTATTACTTTTAATGAATTACTTTTGTGTTAAAAGGAAATTTTTAATAACATAAAGTATCTGATCTAAAGCAGTGAATAAACCCTTTTATCAAATATTCATACGAGCAATTTACGACCCCAAATTCCCTCTTGACCATTTGCGCGATTCGCAATCTACATCATTTATAGTTTCAATTACTGGGGTGTACATATTAAAACTGAGAAAAGTTGGTTTAATTGACTACAAACATTGATTAAATCTGTTTTACCCATCGTCTGCTGTACTTTATTTTATTGTAATTTCAAGAACAGAAAGTTGATAAGAATCGAGTTAAATAGAATGAGTAATCGATATGGTAAATTCTTGTAATTTATCAAATAAATAAGAAAAAAAATTTATTGGAAAAAAATTCTTAAAAAAAAAATCAATATTTATTTGAAGTACGGTACTAACCTTGCATTCAAGTCTCATCAATACTTTTAAAAACGATAAAGAGATTTATTAATTTTTTTAAAGTTTTAATTATTTTCAATGATTTTCAGCTGATAGGTTTGTGTTGGCAATTAATGTCCTGTTTGGGTTAGTGGAACTTATCTTCAGTGCGCTGTGTAATATTGAATAATGATAGAATCCGAGTTTGTACATTAACGCCACGTTCGAGCCTGCCTCGAGTATCCAAGCCGTCTATCACGAAACCAGATTAAGATTCGCAGATAACAAGTTTCCATTCTCATTAAACTACTATTTCCGAATACACGTTTTTCATTTTAATTTATGTTTTTAATAATGTCTAAATTATAAATTTGTTTTAAAATAATGTGGCGCTAGATTTAATTCGCAGAAATTAAAATTATAATTTGATGTCACGCATGCGCATTCTAGTTCAGATGAGACAACGCGATTGGTTCGCACAATATAGATAGGAATGGAACTAATAGTTAGAAAAATATTAATCCGTAAATTAACACCGTTTAACTCACTTCTTAGACGGCGTAGATTAAAAGGATATCTGTTCAAATCCTAATACGATGTCTACGAGAACATTTTTCATTTTTAAAATGCAAATTACTGCCGCACAAAATGCATAAATTAATTGTAGCTCGGACAGAAAATTGCAAGCTTTCATCGATAAAAATACTCGTAGGTTTCAATTCGTTAAAAAAGGTTTTTAAGCTTTTAAGGGATAATAAGCATGTTTTGTCGTACGTTTTGCAGCATTTTTGACTGGGCGAGGTATAGCAGCTGCTCTTTTGCCGTGACGAGGAGATCTCTATCGAGGGTGTGGACTGCCTGGTGCGTGGCATCAAAAGACCAGTATTCATCGCACAAAAGAAGGCTAAAGGGACTAGAAAGAGGTTGGGAACGAGGTTGTAGATATAAACTGAGCCCGCCCCGTGAGTGCTGCCGCCACCGCAATACATGCAGCTTTTTCAAAATGCACACTCTTTTGCTTAAAATGCGGCTTTTCATCGCTTTGGTATTTTGTGCATCTATTTCTTGCTTGTCGAGCGCTTCACCAGTGGATGGGAAAAGGCAAAGAGAAAGAGATGTTGGTCGTTCTCAGGTTTCTCGGGTTTCAGGATCGGAGTGCGATGCACGTTGCCAACCAGACCGAGCAAGACGGAAGAGTCCATTACCCGCGTTTACACGTAATCTCATAGTAATAATGCGACGTACTACCGGGGCTGCTTGTCTCGAGTAACGGGCGAGGATCCAGACGCAAACAGCCGACTTTTTTTCTTTTTTAAATTTTTTTTCTTGGTGTTGAAAGTCGATAGAAGGAATGAAAAAGTGATGAAAATGCAAATTGAAAAATAGAATAAAATATTAAATATTGGAAGTTAGTATTTTAGAATCTTTCATCAAGTGAAAAAAGTAGTTAGTATAGTGGTTTAAACTGAAAAAGCAAAAGTGTTGAGATGTAATTTAAATAATGATTTGCAGCTGGAAAACATCAGCATTTTTTCGTATTAACAGAGTATAACTAAACTCCCACTGAGAGTCCCGATATTTTTCTTGTGTGACCAGCTGTGAAAAGTCTCGTCTTTGCACGCAATATCTGTTTGACAATGTTTGAAACCAAAGAATAATTGATCGGTTGGTTTAGAAAAAATTATCAACATTTATGTTCCGTAAAACAAAAATCTTGCCTGGTCAGCTTTGCACTTAAATTGATTTTGTCTAGTTTTAATTAATCATAATCATTGGTTTATAATTTGACGGAAGATAAATTTTGTCTTTTCATCGTTGGAATAAATTTGTATTTAAGACAAATACGCAATAAAATTTAAATCATTTTGAGGCGACATATAGATAGTCATAGACGTCAATAAATAGGCTGGAACAAAGTCGAAAATATAAATTCATTATTTAACTTATTTCATATTTACTTTTTTCGTTTTCTATAATTTGCGAAACTAATCGCGCGTGTTTTGGCAAAGATTAGGAAAAGAAAAGATTCGAACACTCGATAAAAAGCGTGTTGTGAACAAATTAAAGACTTAGTTCCATCCTATCATCCGCTTCAAAGAATTCGAGTGGTATAGGGAGGGTTATAGCGAATGTCCAGCAGACACTGGCTGGCGCCAACTCCACTCCTACTTCATTTTTGATCAGAGAAGCTGGACGATGGACGCCAGTCGTAACCCCCCGTTGCCCGCCCTTTAACTCGTGTCTTGCACAAAGACACAGTCAAGAGGCTTCGAGGGTGTTGTTTGCTATTCGCGACGGGGTCACTCGCGAACCCCATCGCGTTAAAATGACCGAATCTGGTCACCACATTCCGAAGAGTCACGGGGTGTCAAGAAACAGAAGAGAAACACGTGCGACCCCATCATTCGGGCACGGACCAAAACTTACCGTTCGAAAAAATATCTACCTACCCTGCATAGTGATGCATTGCCGGATCATTAAAAAAAACTACATCGTTTTAAAAGGGATTATTATCAAACTGGTAATTTTTCTAAATTTTTTTTTTAACGACGAGTTGTTAAGGATCATTCATTATACGGAGCGGAACAAGGGGTGGACGCAACGTTCCCGCTCACAAAATAATAATGGCCTCCGGGTATAATCAAGAGCGTTCGTTGGCCACATATGTGTCGATTAGTGACCTCGACAATTCATATTCGATCAGTATTCAATACTTGCATCAATTGTGGTCTAAAGAGTTCACTTTTGCCAGGTAATTTTCATTTTTTTTTAGTTTTGTTTTTAGTTCTTTAGTTAAGTTTTCTGCTTACAGTAAATCAAAATTAAATATTAATTAAAAAAGGAAAATACTTTTGCGACATTAAGAGTCACTCAAATGGTAAAACCTAAAGGGAATTATAAATTTCTGTATCATTATGGACTTACAACTCTATTTTCACGCTTATTCATCGACCTATTGTCGAATGATAATAGATCTGTGTGCATAATTAGTGAGACTCAAAGGAAATTAAGTCACATTCAACGCGAGCCCCATGTCCTGATTTGCTCATTGCGATAACGTCAAATCATAAACGTACTTATCACTGCCATTTTCTTCTTTACCCCGGCTTTCTGTATGTTTGTTGGCATTCCCGTGACAGTTTTCCGACAGCATCTCTCTTTATATTTTCCCTGTTTTCTAGCATTCGCAAATTTATTTCAACACGAAAAGAAAATCATAATTGTCGAAATTGTCAGTCGCTTTTGTCGCACCATCTGAAAACCATCTTTTACTCCTCGTTACTCGATGGAAATGTTAGTTTTCTGTCTTTGTTCATGAAAGACAAAACAAATAATATCTTAAAAAATGATTTATTTTAAATACTTGTTTTATAATGAACGATGCAGTTTCCGTCAGCAAAGTCACATGAATGCTGTCAAGATACAGTCAGTGGCTGACATACGATCAAGTTGCCATTGTAACCGAATCCCAACCGATCGGGGTCCACTGTCCACCGTGATTTCTGTTTCTCTTCGCACGCATTATATTCGGCGCAATGTCTTTTCGATAAATTTTGTTGAACCTTTTCGGTAAAAGATGGGAGTCGTAAGTCAAATGGTTAAATGATCACAGAGTCTACCGAAATTATCACAGTTTTTTCGGTTTTTTGTCATTTTTAGTTTGATATAGTAACCAAAATAAATATGTAAGATGTAAAATGCAATACGCAACATTTAATAATGTCAATAAAATTAATTTTTTGTTTCATTATTTAATAAAAGTGATCTTTTTTTAATACAAAAATATAAAACGTTTGCGAATTTCGTTTTAGAGCAAAAACTTTAAATGATTATGAGTAAAAAACAATTTCAATTGCACGATTCGACTGGAAATACAACAAAACGCTTCATAAAATTTTGCGACAATAAAAATAAAAAATTAGACGTGGAAATGAGGGTTTCGTTCCGACTGGTCATCGGAATCGAGTTCCGGTCATTCGAGAGGGCTTTGAAAATGGCGATCTCGACCTCCGGGAGAGTGGTGGAAAGCATAGTGGACTAGGGAATATAAATAAGAGTAGGATTAAGGTGCAAAGTTGTAACTTCCCCTCCACTTTACGCGCGTCAAAAGCGAGTCACAACACAATCGATCGCAGGTCGACAAAAGAGTGCGAAGCCATAAATCAAATGAAGAAAATACACTAGTAAAGGTCGTTAACGCGCGGTATTTCACGCCCGCCTCAACTTCATGTAGTTTCTTTGAAGTTTCGGGGGCTCGACCGAATCAGGTTGAATGAAGAAGGAGGAACGATTCGCACCCCGACGCAAGCGACGCGAGAGAAATCGTTACGTGTTCGCATCGATGACTTCTTTTTTAACTCCAGTTTCCGTCTAGGAAGGAAGAGGAAAAACGCAAATAAATCAAACGGTCATGCCTCATTCTATGATGCGGTTACGAAATCGAGCGTGAAATGCCGACACTCACGCCTTTTTGTACACACTTTTTTTCCAAACAATTTTTCGTCAAAGTTTACGAAAAGTAAGTGATTATAAAAATCTGGTAAATATTGAAAGTGTTCAATGCACATTTTGTAGCAAAATTTAACAAATTCATTGCAACACTTTAACTGTTTTTTCTTTTTTACATTGTCAGAAAGAAAATATTTGATTTTTAATAGATTATTCTGCTTCTTTACAAAAAAATTCTTGTTTAAGTAGGTAATGGACGTATTAGAAAACGCGGAATTTATTAGATAAAAATGAAAGC
The DNA here is from genome assembly GCA_034696185.1 of Henia vesuviana. Taxonomy (NCBI): domain Eukaryota; kingdom Metazoa; phylum Arthropoda; class Chilopoda; order Geophilomorpha; family Dignathodontidae; genus Henia; species Henia vesuviana. The sequence continues at coordinate 18,457 of JAQFZU010000182.1, read as the reverse complement.
AATGCGAAGACTGGATAGAACTATGCAGATCTTTTGTTTCTAATAACCGATTACGGAAGGCGTGGTCCAAATCGGCAGTTTTAAACCAGAATGAAAATGCATTCCTCTTTATCCGTAGGTGTTAAAATATCAGTTGGAAAATGCCTTATCGGTGGACCGAGAGGCGATAGTCACGCGTTGCTGATGGTGACTACTTTCTTTGCCTCCAGTTATTGTCTTCTCGTATAGCGCAAATTTGCGTAATTTATAGCAGACTGTTGGCCTTTTCAAAGTTGGCGATTAACAATATTTTTTATTCAAAAGTGTGCGGTCTTCGAGAGGGTCTCGTAAAATTAGTTTTGCGGCTCGAGGGATAAAAGAAAGTGGGGACGAGTTTTAATTGAATTCGTTACCTCTCCCCGTCCACCTAGCCACAAATGGGAAAAGCAGGGTATCGAAGCGAGGCCAATCAAATTCCAATCTAATGCACGAAACTTGAGTATGGGTACCTCGAGGAAAGTACGAAAAAGTCAGTAGAAAATATTCAGATTACTAAAATAAAACATTGTCATTATTATCATTATTTTATCTATAATAAATTTAAAATTGTGGCATTTTAAACATTTTAAATTTTGGTTTGCAATAAACCATTATGCAAAAAGTAATTATTGCAATAATTCTTTTTTTTTTTTTTTTTTTGAATCAGAATCATTATGCACCATAAGTAAAGAAACATGAGTATAAAAATATAACTAATAAGAACTAATAAATCTTAAATTAGAACCTTAAATAACAATTTTTTTTAACAAACCGTTGTAGTATATATATCTGTTAAAATTGCAAAATACAATTAGTCATGGAAATGATTCGAGAAATTAGTTGTTTATTATAAAATAAAAGAAATTAAATTTATGCTCATTTTTATGCAGTGTTGACGCGTCCCAGTTTGGTCTCCCTTCAAGAGTTTGTAATTAATTTACAACGATGCTTGTCACACGAACCCACCATTAGGATATTCGATACTCACCTCTGCGCTTCGGTGCCCCTCCGAGAAACCTTCGGGCCTGGGTTTCAATTTCGCTACCTTGAAAAAGTGCAGCAGGCATAAGCTACACAAGGCGGTTGCATAAAATACGCTTTTCAATTGCTCTTTTATTATAAAAAAAATGTAAATTTGATTACTCGGCGAAAAGTGACGGCAAACTTGGAAATAAGTCCGGAAACTGACATGGTGCAATTTTAGGTCCGTCCCTGATTCGTCTTTCGTCTCGCTTCCACTTCCTTCCATCAAGAGCGAATAAATGCTTTTTCGCGCGTCTCTCAGACCGCAAACGCAGCGGGAGGTCGTCGGACGAGGCGCCTTTTCTAACAAAAGAGATGCCGCGAATGAAGCGAGTGCGCCCACATCCTGAGAGCAGTTTTCCCTAACCAATGGCGTGTGCACTAGTCACAAAAGCGACTCTCGAACCGACGTTCATCGTTGTGCCTTTCCAACATCGCTCTCGCACAGGAAATCCGACCACACCCTTTCTTCATCTTGTTCAAAAACTGTCAAAAGACACTATTTGTTAAAAAAAATTCTATAAAAGAAAAGTCGTTTTAATTGAAATATTTTAATAAATGCAAAATATTATCAAAATAGTTAAAACCAACCAAAAAATAGAAAGAAAATTTTAATGGTATAGCGTTAAAGAAATAGTTACTATTTTGTTTTATTATTACTATTTATTATTGTTTCAATGGTATCAAATTAATCTTCATTGAAAATGAATTAAAATTTGAGTTTCGATAGTTCCAGAAACGAAAAAACGAAATTTAAATAATAACGGATTTTTATTTTTAATTAAATTAATCATGCAAACAAGGTCCACTGAGTTCTTTAGCAATGTTTAAAACGCAAGTCGAAAAGATACGCGCTCAGAAATATAAGGTTTAAATAGCTATTCGAGCATTGATTTTTTGATGTCTTTTCGGCATCAGATTATTTAAAATATACTCCTTTTATATTCCTTATCCAAAGAGTGTATACACTTCAGAAATAAAAAATATAAAGTGGGTGTACTACATCATTTAATACGTTAAAGGTATCAATATAGAGACAAGGCATCAGTATAAGAACATAATTTATACTCGTTTATACCTTACATTTCTGATAGTGTAGAAGAGATTTAGAAATTAACTAATTTAGAATTTAGAATTTGAAATTTAGAAATTAACTAAAGTAAATAAATTGCCACCAACCGAAATTTAGTGCTGATAATTATAACGTGGTATTTGCAATATCGAATTCTTTGCAACCGAATGTTTAAAACAGTGTTTTTATATTTTAGGTTTTAGGGTTAATTGGTTCATAGATGGGAGGTGCGCATTGCGGGTGGTCCCTGTTATACGCAGAACATGTATCTCACTTTTTATTCTTTATTAATTTTTCCCCACCAACTTCCTCAAACCAAAGCAGGTGTTGGACGCGTTTTGTTGTTCTGTTTTACGACATGATAAAATAAAAAAAAAGTTTTTCTTTTCACACCATTGGACGAGATTGATATCGACTACACGTTTCAACAGCTCCCAACGCGCGAATTAATTAGCTGGGAGGAGTCGCACTGCGCATGCCTCATCGGCAAAATTACACAGCCCACATAACACTTTTTCACATTGTTAATTATAGATATTTCTCGCAAAGCGTGTAGGGGAAGGGCTGCTGATACAAGATTGCATCACCAGCATATTGGCATAATTGATTTTCTCCCAAATTTGAAAAAGATTAAAATTTCTAAAATGTATCTCATAGCTTTTGTAACAAATAATTAGGTTTTTACTAATAATTATATATAATATATACGGTTGGTTGCTTATAGTTGGTTGTTTACATATTTCTCACAAAGTAAAGTGATCCACGAGATTTGCGCAGCTGTAAAATATAAAAATGTCATTATTTGAATCCGACATTATTTTTCAACTCACGGCACGACATTAATCAATGTTTTCTACCTGATGCACGAAAGCATTGATGATGTGGGCTGGAAGGGAATATGGAACGGAAAAGTCTCCTTCAGTCAAAGGAAATTAAATTCGTCGTTAGTTAGGATCGACGGGGTTCTCATCGCATTTCCTCTTTCTCTTTTTGTATTTGTTTGATAAGGTTTATGGTTTATGTGGCAATTTTAATCGAATTTTCACTTCGGTTTCTTTATCTCAATTTAAACTTTGCTTGTCATTCTAAACACTGTATTGCTTTATGGTCGAGTGCTTCTGCAATACGGATGGGGACCCTTTTTAAGGTAGGTAAACAGAATAAAAGTGTTTTTCTTTTAATATGGGGTAAATGAGCGTGGTACGGAACAAATATGAATAATGATCAAAGATTTTGTATATCAAATGAAACTAAATTAAATTAAGCAACTGTCCATGGTGTTAAGTATCTTACTGTTTTGCAATTTATGTAGTAAAATAGAATTTAATCTGCGAAAGAGAATTTAGCAGCATATACCTTACGAAATATTGGCAATTTGTCAATATCAAACAGTATCGTAAATTCGTTTGACATTTTGTCTGCTTTTATTTCTTATAAGAATATATTTTATTAAATTTTGCTTCAATCGAATTATTCTTTAATTTTTTCCTAAGTTTATACAAAAAACAATTATTTTTATTTTTCTGAAATCTATTAAAATTATAAAAATAAATTTGCAATTTGTCACAATATTTCACTTATTAAAACACAATCGGCAATTTATGTATTTATCTGTATGTCGTGATTAGGTTTTAAAAAATAAAGGAATAATCGCAATTCGTTAATCATTCGCCAACGCGTAAAAAGTGTACACAAATTCGAACTGACAGAAATTATAACATAATGGATTTTCGAATGAGGAAAAATGTTGAAAAATAAACATTTTTTAAAAATTGTTAGAGGGACTACAGTTGTTGCAGTTTGAAGTCTGTCTTACTGAGATTTATCAACCAATCAAAGCATCCAATTTCAGTGAAAAGAAATCAGGTGCGAACACAATGGGATATGAAGAAGAATCCGCACTGCGGGAGGTAGAAACAAATGCCATATTGATGGAAAGTGTCTGAATATCAAATATGGGTTCCTCAAAGGAATTGTGGAAAGTAATGGGGTGCGAATTCGATTCCTCCATTGAACATTATGGCGGCGATCAAATCTCCATCATAAAATTTTCTTGAGTCAACCAATAGGATTATAGGGGCTTGTTCCACTTTTTTTGCTGTTTGCTTTTTAATTAGAATTTAGTTAGATTTAGCGATTGGTTATTATTTTTGGATGACATAATTTTTTTACGTATTAAAAAAAATTAATTAAAAAAATGAAATGTAATGTTTGCCAGTTTTCTGTTTCCTTCTCTCGTGGGATCAAAAGAGTAACCAATAGGATAGGCAAGAATGCATTGCGCACAAGAATTGCGCATATATCGACTGGGAAGATTTCTGATATTGCTATGGCAACTCGCTTCGAATCCACTCAGTTGGTTGGAAGAAATACATTTTAAAATATATTTTTTTTAAGTAATAAAAGTAGCAGATAAGTTTAGAAAATATATGGTTTAAAATAAAATATATTCGATAAAATAATTAATTTCATAGTACATCATCTTTCTACTGACATCGAGATAGGCTTCCATAATAAACAAAAATAATTTACGTTATATAAAAAAATAATTTTGCACATAATTAAAAATAAACTCAATTTCATTTTCTCACATAGCTAATTGAGTTGTAATGTAAATTTCTATCATTTTAAATACATTTGTAAAACTAAATTACAAATGAAATATAGAATGCAGCACAAAAAAAAAAATTTTTTTGATTTTTTTTAGCGAATTTAATCGATGAAATTTATTGTTTTTTTCCCCTGTTGATTCAAAATTTTTCTATTTTTTTTTGTTTCATTCCAATTGTTTGTTTTGTTTCGCTCGTGAATTATAACGTCGGCTGAAACTTGCGTATTTCTTGACCACTTATCCGAGTATCATTTTTAAATTTTTCAATGAGGTGAGTTGGTTGGGGCTTCAACTTGTATAATCGGATGTTTTTCTGCATGAAAAAAAAATTAAATTAAAATTTTAAGATGGCGATTAACTAAAGAGAGAAACGTTCTTCTCAAATTTCAACACATTAATTGATCAGTGATGACGTGCGCGCGCTCTTGTTTAACATATATCGTATTACTTATACCAAAACACATGTGTGTGTGGAATTACTCATCAAATATAAAATTTCTTTTGGTGTGTTTTGTTTCATATGTTTTTATTTTAGTACAAAATTTAAATATGGGTTAAAAAGCACGCGTATACATTTTGGTTAAGAGCTTTTCTTTGCTGATTATAGTGATTTTTCACGGGTTGCGACGATGAGTAGCAAATGAGCAGGTGTCCAACACACCTGTTACAGACAGGACCTCATGTTTTGCTGTCCGTGACCACAAATAGCATCAGCAATCTGTTTAAACTTGGTAAAATTTAATATTTAATATTTTGATAAAAAAACAAATTTAGCAATTTCATGGTGCTTTAATTATCTTTTTGTCAAACATGACATCATTTGTCAATTTCTGAATTTTGATTTTTTTTGTACTTATAATTTATCATGTGGTAAATAAAAAAATAAAATAAGAAAATTTTATTAAAAATTTTATGTATAAATACATTGTATATCGAATATTTTTATATTATTATATTAAATTCAAATTAGATGATTTTGAATTATGACTTTACACTCTAACAAGTAAGAAGCAAGGATAAAGTTGATTTAATTTTACATTTGACTCCTGTAAGGCATTAACACACAGATAAGATATCAATATAGGAACAACTTTATATCTATTTACACCTTTTATTTCTGAGAGTGTATTTGCAGTTACCTTATTTTTCTTCTTTTATTCTATTTATCTTATTTGTTTATCTTATTTATCACATTTATTTATTTTATTTATCCTATTTATTCATTTTAAATTTGTCATATTTATTCATCTTATTTATCATATTTATTCATCTTATTTATCATATTTATTCATCTTATTGATCACATTTATTAATCTTATTTATCATATTTATTTTTAATCAAGTGATAACTATACTAGTTTTGACTTTGACACAAAACTAATAAATATTAGATATTTCAATCATAATTCTGCCATTTGACAAGAAAAAATTGAAATGAAAAAGTGCAGGTAGTGCATAATGAAGCTAAGTCAATGTTTTCACATTTGTTGTTCTTATCTAAATTGCACTACATTTTGTTGTTTTTATTACGGCTACAAATCAACGCCAACACCTGATGCCCGCCTTCTATAGCTCGTTACAATTTTTGTGCACTGCATGGTAGAAAAAGTCTCAAAAGCCCATGGATAAAACCGGACTCAAATTGCTTTTTACTCAGCTATAGATGCTCAAATTAAAGCGCTATTTTCCGTCGTCCCTCATGCCAATAAATCAAGAAAAGTCAGGCTAGTAATTAGAAAACTTATCTTTTTTTTTAATCTTTAAAACAATATTTTAGTGATCGTGAATTTAAGTTTTATAAAAGAAAAAGAAATACAAGGTTGTTTTTATCCTTAATTAGCATAAGCTCAATATGTGATTTTGTTGTCATTTTATTGTCAGAAAAAGAAATTTATCTTATTAGAAAAAAAGAAAATCTTATTAAATGATCACAATTTACATTCCTAATGATTGGTTGGAGTATGAATTTAATGAAATTTCTCATTTCTTTCTTTCTGGATTTTAGTTGTAGAATGTGTTTTGCAAATAACGAATTTATGATATCAACAATTTTTTTTAATGTTTTAATATTTTCAAAACATTTTTATATTTTTCAATTTTGTTATCAAATGAAATGCGAAGTAATAAATGCAAAATAAAGTAATAAATATGGCCCGAGAAGTTGCAAGACCATTAACCAGAGTAAGAATTCTAGAAAATGCATATACCCTATAAATACAATTCAACTCTTAAAGCCCCTTATATCTACGGAACCCCAGGTTGGTGCCTCAAGCGCTTGTGCCTAAGTACAGCCATAAATTACAGTCTAATTACAGTATACTATTTAGTCACCTAGTATTGTGTTCATTCTGTGTGCCACACAATAAATAAATCAATCTTGAGACTAAAATTATTGGATTGTAACAATCGATACGATATTTCAGTTTAGTAATCGTATGAATAATAAAATAATTGTCCCACAATTAATTGAATTAAATAGTCCACTGTTTTAATGCAAGTTTGTGACCAAACTGTGACTAGAGGGCAACATGGATCCTGGTCATCTGACTTCAGGGCACATTCACTAAACTGCCTGGATTACTCAACCGTTTGAGTAACCCAAACAAAGAGACTGTCTGTGATCGCCCATCCAAGAGATCGAACAGGCAAAAAGAAGTCTGTCTCCGATCGACATAGTGATAAGATGTGCGGGGTTGTCCAGGCAAAAGTGTGGTGGTGGTTGTTGTGTGGAGGATGAGGGAAAAGTATGGCTCCATCTAATAACAGTAAAGCAGAGGCTTAAGTAATATGGCTTCGTATTGGCAGTCACGACTACCGGTACAAGGCCGGTGAACTTAGAAGGCATTGGAAATGTGGCGGTGATGTGGATCGTGGCCTAACATAATAAAGGCTCAATCATACATAAATAATGTGTCCGTGTCTTAATTATTTCACAGTGAACCAAGTGTAAAACTGACGTTTGGAGATAGCGTCCAGATGGCAAGGATCAACCAATCACAATTTAATTAATCACGCAAACTAATGGGTTTCTATCTATCTATTACTATAAAAGAAGGTTATCAGTTTGCCAAATACCTTCTATACATTTGTAGTAGGAGCAATGCAGGCACACCTGGTTGGTTGAAAATTTAAGTTAAGTGCTCAGACCAGGTTATAGGCTTCAGTAGAGACTCACAGGCCTCTTCTGGAATGCGAGAGGCATTAAATAAGCCAACGAAGTGAGTGAATGCAAATTCGGCGCCATTTGCATTTTGCTGGTTTCTATGATGGTAACAAATGATTAATGCCATCTATAGAGGAGTTTAGAGGGTTTTTAAATTAGCAAGAATGAATTGCCATTGAATTGAGATTGCTATTTGCCATTTTTTGGTTTATTTCAGGAATTTTTTAAGTTCCTATTTTAAAACTAAGTTATTGAAGTTCCATTTAGTTTTGTTTGATTTTTAATTGAATTTTGAATAACAAATAGTAGCTACATTCATAAATTTTAAATTTTGGACAAAACCAAAACGAGAAAAACCATACAAATAACCGATATCTGCAATTACAATATTTATTAAATAAACCATACAAATATTAAAAACCAAAACAAAACTGGGGTTGTACTAGTTTAATAATAAAATTAACAAAAATTTGAAAAATTGTATAGTGAATAAATTTGAAATAAATAAATCACATAACAGGTTTAATTAAAGTCCAAGATGCCATGTTTCTGCTAATGCAAACACTTGAATTTTACCTAAATTTTACTCTGGAAATGAAATTTTACTTATACCTAACACACTCTAAAATGTGTCTTATAGCACATACCTTTTGTCATGATCCCAAAGGGGTAGGCGAATAATTTTGCCTACCTCTTTCATCACTATAAAAACAAAGGATAAATAAAATATAATTTTATTTCTTTCCTCTTGCGGTCTAAAACATTTTAGATCCGCATTCCTCTAGGGATTAAAAACTTTTAACGGGATTTAGTCTGACCCCAGAGGTCATGACCCGATTATGACCTTTTTCCCTCAGCCAATAAGAGAATTCGGCTAGGCGGGTTACCCCACTTTAGCTGCCAGGGACTAAACCCTGTTTAAGTCCCTGAGACAGGAAGTTCGAGATCAATTATTCTCAACCTCAACCAAACCTGTCAAGCACAAGAATGTCTCAGCGACCTCAACCTGTCAAGCCATCAGCGAGCGTATACAGCACAGTGGAGTGACCAAGGCCCCGACGTCAGTAGCCTAACAGATTCCGAGGATGGAATAGGCCAAGAATCAACCCTAGACAACAGCAAATCGTCCGAGAAGCCTGCAATTCAGCACGGACGCGTGCCTATACCTAGAACCTGTGGTTCCTACCTTTAGTAATTATTATTATTACCATTTATGTAAGGCCTTCCGCTGACCAACTTTGTTAGAAACAGTGTATTTTGAATCTTATTCTTGCGTGAATAAAATTCAGAGTTTATTTTGCCTATTAAGATTGTCTTTATTCGCTATTTTCTTTATCACGCGAATTAAATGCGTGGTCTTTTCATCGTATTTACATTGTCAAGTTCAGTTAACCCCAGAGGCACGACACTTGGAGGCCTGTCCGGAATTTGATTTAATCGATTCCGAGAATAAATACGATTACAATAGCGAGCGTAGACAATGGCAGATAATAATCAAACTTCGCTGCCACCAGAAGATCCTCTTCCGCCACAAATAAAACTTCGTAATTTTGCGAAAAAAACGAGCGGTAAAAATCACGCCAACAATACGGGTACGATGCAATCAAGTCATATTACCCAGACTACCATTACCAACCCCAGCAGAATTTTACTACTAGACTCCCAATCCCTTTTCGGAGCAGGAAACGATCCTAACCAAACACCGACTTCAAAGTAGAGAAGTCCCTCACCCACAAAGACTTCAACCCCAGCCAACAGTTCCCACCAATCATCCCCTACTCCATCCAACCGAAACTTAACCAGTTCCCAGATAACTTTGCTGAGACAAACGTCTCTACCAAAAATGGTTCCCACTAACAATCCACCGGTATCCATACTGCCAGCGGCAACGCCCACTGCAACTGCACCGGCCAGTATTACTGCCAAGGCCTTACTACTCGTACAATTAGCAGCATTTCATAGAATCCCATTAAAAGAAGGAATGACGATAGCGGATATCGCAATCATCATTGTTCAATCGCCACCCGACAAAGTCCAGGAAACCGAGAAAACTCAAGTTCCCCCTCAAAACAAACAACAAATACCGCAAGGCAATCAGACACCTCCGCGTAGAGGTAAATCTCCTCCATGCCTGTATAAATCTCCACTAGAAACAAATCCATTTCTAACAATGGAGGACATTTATAAAGAACACCATACCCTTAACCCGAATCAAATTAATAATTTATTATACAATTCAGAGGACGACCCATCTCCCACCTCTGTCGATCGAATTGCCAAATTAATCGATAAACAGAACATTCAGCGAAAACTTTTCCCAACACGAGGTAATCGAGAGAAAGAATTCCCGCTCGATGAACAAAGAGATAATCAAACAAAACGGCATTGACAAGATTGAGGTTTACCACGATCTACAAACAACACCCCTAAAAATCTTGTTGAAGAGATTATCTGACCCGAAAGCATACACAACGCACCCCAAAAAATAGTCGAAACAACCTTGCAAGATACGCGAAAGGAAATTGAAAAATTCTGGCGAGAGAAATGCGCTGAACAAGAAATAGGTACTAGCGGAAACATAGCGGTCGAAGCAAAAAGCGCTCGATACGCCTGAGATTTAGTGAAACAAAGTGGATTACCCTCAAATATCAAATGGAATCTTGCCAACCCATTAAAATTTGATAGAACCTGGAAAGCCAGAACCCGTTGTCTCAATGAGATAGTACGTGTGGCTAATGCCGTACACGTTGATTTAAATTACATGGTGACCCACGGTTTAACCGCGGTTCTCGCTAGTCCAGCCCTCGATTGGTCTCAAACCAAGGATTTCTCGGAATAGATGCCCTTTGTCAATGCCTTTTTAAAAACCTACAGCGAAAGTGAGGCACTTCGCAAGGATCGCGCACTGACACTCAAACAACTTCCTGGAGAAGAGATCGATATGTATCTCCAAAGATGCGAAGTCGTGTTTAATAACATGGCAGAGCAATACAACAACAAAACAAAAGAAAACATAGTTTCTCGAGGCTTCACAGAATACTCTCATATAACTTAACAAAGCATACAGATCCCAAGACCTCGTACATACCAACAATTGAGAAATTTTATTGCAAGCCAGACATTAGCCATAGACGAAGCGTATCACGCTAAGTTACCTGCTGCAGAAAAAGCCGCTAAAAGAGAGTATCAAGCAAAACTTGAAGCCGCTGCCAAAGCAACAAACAGCATGCTACGACCACCCTGGCAATTAACTTTGTCAGCCCCCAAATTAGTCCCCATAAACCGGGAGAAACAAAAAAGTAACCCATTCCCAGCCCCAAAAGTTAAAGGAAAAGCTTATTTGGCGGAAACTACCGAATCGCCAAACGTCGAAGAAAAGTCTGAAACCCAAAGTACTGAATCGGAATTTTCCGAGGAAGAATTACCAGTGCATTGGAAAGATGAAGACAATGAAGAATATGTAAACGTTGCTTATCTTGCCAAAACTACTTCGGGATATCGCCCACGAATGCACCGTCCTAAAAGAAAATCATTTCCCCCGCGACCTGAATGAAACCTAAACCCCGCCAAACTCAGTTATACCAAGACTGAGACTAAAACTTTCCCCAAGAAAGACAATCGAGTGAATACAACAGATCAGGATCGATGTTTTCACTGTAACCAAGGTGGACACTGGTCATGAGATTGTCCAACCAAACCTGTCGCAAAGAAAGAATTACACACCATGCGACAAGAATTTACCAATTTTAGCAAACAAGTTGAGAAATTGACAGAACTAATGTCAAAAAATGCGAATCTGCGGACGACGGAGGAGAGAAATTAAGTGCTCTCAGTTCGTCCGCTCTCAAACCCGAGTTGTTCACCTTTCAAGCTAATTACTCTCAGATGAATCCCAATACCGTCGGAAGTACACAAATAGCCTTCGCTCAAGTTGCTGAAATTGCGAAAATAACTCTAAAAACTGAAATAACTTCGCAACAGAAAGCAAAAGAGTTAGATCAACTCATAACGGATTTAGTTCACTCCGTAAACTTATCAACATGATGAATTGCCATTCGCCATTGATATAGACCCACCTTGCAACTAACATTTTGTAGCACAATCATGCAAAAGTGCCGAGACAGACTTATCCTTACTTCCCCTACGAATCAAGGGAGAAAACTGTTGGTCGTGAATGATGGAATTTGCGTTGATGTGCAGTTTAGTTTTATTTGTGTTAGTTTTGTTTTGTTTGCATATATTCATTATTGTCAAATTTGTGTTTCTTTTATGATTGTATTAGTTAATATTCATTTATTAGTATTTAGTTTATAGTTCTTGTATAATTAATCATAGGAAACTTGTCTAACTTGTCGTGTTGTAACTGTAATCGAGAATACTCATCATTGGAATCGATATTTGAGGGAGTTTGGTCGACAGAGGGAGAATCAGCGTATCTGTGGTACCTGGATATGTCAATTCGCCCTTGTAGACAAATGTTAATCGATAGAGAATATTTGAAAAATGATGAAATTAGATTTGATTGGTTTTAATAGATGATTCTGTTTATGTGGACCATAAGAATATCGATATTGGCGCCGATATCGATGTTCCGAGCGGTCGATATGACAGATTGATAGTATTAATTGATATCTCGATTATTTGTAACTTTGAAACAAATTTGTCTGTTCGTTGTAACTTTATTCTTGTGTGAAGTAATTAAATAAATATTTTAATGTGCCAGTTTTTGTTGTCATTGTCGTAAGTATTAATTTTTACTTAATTAATTTGTTGATTTTTCAGATTTTCAGATGTCAATGGTTGACCTTCAAGGTTTATGATAATGTGGCACTTAATATATATTTTTTGTTTGATGTATTTTTGGCATAAATAAAAGTTTAGTTTTCTTTCCAATTTAAATTGCTGTCCTGATTTATTCTTTTGAATGCATTTACTCACATTTTTAACAATTGTATATAATCGAATATTGTCCAAAAAGATCTGTAATTACACATTCACACAAGTCACACATCAGCCATGATTGATAGCTGTCAATCATAGGTTTTTATCGTTCTATCGAAAAACGCCCTCTGGTGGCGATGACGTCAATTGCATTATTCTTGAATGTGATATTTACATTATAATTTCGTACATAATACAATAATTATAACATTGAATTACAATTATTCAAACAATTTCAAAATCCAATAAACTATTTTACAATATATCTTGACATAAATATTTATACAAACTTTAACTAATTTATAACAATTAGTGAAATTAATACTTATAATTAAATAAACAAATAAATAAATATTCTCAATAATATTAAACAAATAAACAAAAATTAACTGAGTATTTGATTTAATGCTCAACATATTTCCTCTGTTTTTGGTTATTTCTTTGCATGATCAAAAAATAAAGTCAAATTTTGAATTTGTTGTCTTGGAAGTCTTTTGGTGAAATCGTCTGCTAAGTTGAATTTTGTTTGAACATACTTTACATTAAAGAGGTCAATATTGTAGCGTTCTCTCAAATAGTAGATTCCTAGAGTTTGAAATTTATTTTTGTTATTTTCTATTGTGTTCTGGATATTATAAATTGCTGCTTGATTATCTAATAGAATTTCAAATTTTCCGCCAAAATAATCATTGATTGGTGGAGATTGGCGTATTATTTGAACAAGCCATTCTATTTCTTTTATGAGACTGGCGGTTCCCATAAGTTCTGCGTCTCTAGTAGATGTTACTATATACTTTTGGCGGTGAGATCTCCAAGATATAGGAGATTTGCCAATTAAAATCAGGTACCCCAAGTATGATCTTCTAGTCAAGATGCATGAACCCAAAGACGCGTCCGAGTAAGCAAGGAAAGTCATATCTGGATCATTCCTTAAGTAAATTGCCTTGTTTAAAGTTGTTTTTAAGTATGTCAATACATTTAGTGCAGCTTCCCATAGGTATATATTAGGTTGATTACAATGCTGAGATAATAAGTTTATAGTGAACAAAATATCTGGTCTTGAGTAAATTGCTATATAAAGCTGTCACGGGCATGTTTTTACATGGTTTGCGCAAGGCGCACTATCAACGAGCAATCCGCGCATATGATCAGTTCGCGCTGTTTTTTGTTTTATCTGCCCATTTCTTACTGTCGTCTGCACGGGCGTTTGTTAAAGCGCTCATTAGATGGCGCATTGGTTAACCATAGCAATGGCCCCCGGGCGATAGTGGTTTGGACTGCTACTGGTCAGTCTATGATTGGCTGTCGATTACCATGTGCTTATTAAGAAGTTATAAGAGCCTGGGACATTTGAAAAACACACATTTCTTTTTGATTTATTATTTTGTCCCTGTTGCACTTGTGCTATTCTCGCTGACAGATTGAAATCAAGCATAATCAGGAAAAATTCTGATTTGTGTGTTCTTGACCACTATTTAACTTGAAATAGGTTTTCAAGTCTTTTGGTTGTCCTGGGAACCAACTTCAGGAGTTTTTCCAACTTCACCTACTACTTTAAAAGCGTTTCAAGCGCGAGTTTGGATTGTAACATTTCGTAAGTGTTGAGCTTTAAATAAGCAGCGTTTATGATTGATTGTATGCTATTAATTCATACAATTTACGCTGCTCTTTTTTTCTAGTTTGACTTACTCTGTACTTTCTATACTTGAGAGTTTCTAAGAAAGAAAACTCACGTAACCACAAGGGTGTGTCACCTTGGTTACGCACGCTTGGAATTAGCGTTTCTCATTTTATTTCCATTTAATATATAGCACTGGTCGTATTTCCCATTCCAAACGTGTTCTGCTAATATAAATATTAGTTTGGACAATCGTATTGTGTTTGAATTCTTACTAATACCAAACGTCAGCATATGAGTTTGCGCCATCTTAGCGCTCATTGCTAATCAAACGTTTGAGGCCTGCTTTTTCTGTTGGTTTTGTACTTGTTCGCAAACGAATTGTTACAAACTTGGCGTCCGCGACAAGATGCAACAAGTTATGTTTTAATACAACTTTGTTGATTCTTTGGTTTAAATTGAGAAGCAAAGTGGTTTTGCGTTATTTTTCTATAAGGTGTAGAAAATAACATTTCATATTCAATTCTTGAATTTCAATAATTACTTTTTCTTTTTACTATAAAATTTTCCAAGATGGCTGAACTAAATGACTTTCTAATGTCATTTGACACACCATTACAAGATGGCAGCCAGGAAAAGGTTGAAAGACCTGTACAACACTTTCATCTGATTAATCCAGATTTTGAGGAACGGACTTCTCAATTTTACGTGTTTAATTCATTGAATCCGTTGAATCCCTTCCTCAACGAGAACCTGGGTACATCTCCGAATACCTCTGTCCCTCAATGGCAGACTCAAAAGTCTCGAGAGGACACGGTTTCCTAAGCTGAATTAGATGAACGTTTAAATACGGTTTTAGAAACCATGGTAGAAAGAATGTACAATTTACATCTGGTTTCCAACCAGGAGAATAAAGCTCAGATTGATGCTTTAAAGGATTTGCTTCAACAGTCCCAATTGCAAACACAATTGCATACGACTGAAAGTTCACCTCATGACAGAACGTTGAATCAATCATCCCCACCCCCTCAGTTGGATTCCAATACTAGGTCTACACAGACTGAGCAAAATCCAAACTTGCAAACTTTCAATTCGAAAATTAATGAAGACATTTGTCCTGATTCTAAATCAAAAGAATCAGTGGGACATGATCCTTTTGAATCAGTGTCTTTTCATTTGCCACATATTGAACATGGAATTTCTAGGGCAAGTCTGCCATTAGAATCCACACGTTTACACCCTTTTCAAGCACAGGCACCTCACCAATGGCATATGAGAGTCGAAAAAATACTTGAATTTGACCCTGCCAGAGCAACCTTTGAGACAATACACCATTTTCTCATTAGGCTATATGCTCACAGATGCACAGTTTCAGTACCTGATGCTGTGTATTACCCTGTATATGTTTCTCAAGCCTTGAGAGGACGTGCATTAACGTGGTGGGAAGGTTTAGATGATAAACCATTAACTTGGTTGAAATTCAAATCTGAATTTAAAGAATTCAAGAATTCAATTTCAAATTCGAGACACTGACACTCAAATTCAATTGTCAATGATGAGGCAGAAGGCTGGTCAGTCCACTGGCAACTTTCTAACCGAGGTCCAATACTATCTAAAGATATGTGGCTTTACTAATCCACAATTAATGTGGGAAAAGGCCCAAGATTTACTTCAAACTGAAATATTGAATCTTTTTAGGCATTGGAACATCACCTCATTAAGAGAAGCCATTAGAATGGGTTCTCAAGTTGACAATCGTTTGAAACGAGACGCCCTGAAACGTCAAGATTTCTTAAGTAAAGGAGTCTTAGAC
The DNA here is from genome assembly GCA_034696185.1 of Henia vesuviana. Taxonomy (NCBI): domain Eukaryota; kingdom Metazoa; phylum Arthropoda; class Chilopoda; order Geophilomorpha; family Dignathodontidae; genus Henia; species Henia vesuviana. The sequence continues at coordinate 2,198 of JAQFZU010000182.1, read as the reverse complement.
ACGCAGTTTAAGCTAAACTCAGAGGGCAAAATAGACACAAATAAACAGAATAAAACCCAACTCTCCAAGGTCGGAACCTTTCGAGAGCATTTGGTCAAGACCATTTCTCATTTATTGTTAGATGAAAAGAATCCTGTACCGGATGATGGACTTAAAGATGTTTTAATGAATACATCAGAGTCCCAGTCACTGGAGGATGAACATTCAGAAATGGCAGTAATGGGAAGTGATGCCAACGAACCTCCCGATTTCACAATGCTGAATAAAGATCATAAATGCTCTAGCCGAGTTATAACGTTTAATCCGACCCCTGCTCCCCCAGTTCAAATAAAACTGAGTGATGGAGAAGGATAGAGAAAGACGCCTGGCGGCTATTGGTATGTGATTGATAAGGCCAGTTGGAGTCTTTTGTGCCCCATTTGTAAGAAGCAATGGCCGGGATACCAAGCGACTAAAGACCAGGAAAACGGGAAGGGTCCAGGCAAGAAGGGAGGAAAACCCTAGGACCACAATTATCCTCTCCTCCCTTAAAGGTCAAGACAAAACGTTCTGCGCAACGAGTCGACCTTACCACGTCAAAAACTGATGTGAAGACGATGGATGCAATTCCTAAGGAAGGAAACGTCTCCATCGTACAAATTGTAAATAGATCAGTAGAAGTTCAGACTGATTTTTCTGATTCCTTTATTGTAAATAATCATCATAATAAACCAGTTAAACCTCAGATTAATTCTGAGACTTCTAAAACTCATTCTGAACGTTTACAAGTTCAATCTACTAACATAGATTTAAGTTCTTGTCTACTAACAATTGTGATAGTCCTGTTTTTAAAAACCCAACTGTGACAAACCAGAATTTGACTCTAATTTTGGAAAAAGCCATTGATTTGGTCACTCAACCAAAACAGACAAATTTCCTGTTATTAGATTTAGAAGAAACACAAAAAAATGCTTCTCCCCCCATTTCAGTTTCATGTTTTGATAAGGAGTCATTACAAGCTCCATACATCAAAATTGTATGGGAGGACGTAGCGTTTGTGGCACTGTTAGATTCAGGAGCTCAAACTTGTATTATTTCTCAATCATTATTTGTTTGTCTTAAATATAAAATGGGACTTGATATGATTCCCTTAACTGGACAAATTAGAACAGCATCTAATAAGATTGTACCTGTAACAGGGTGCATTCCATTGGCATTAAAAGCCCCTAAGGGCATAATTAAATTCACAGCTCTCATTATAAAAGACGCTGCACAAGATTTATTATTGGGCAGAGACTTTTGTAGAGCAGTAGGCCTAAACATTGATTTTGGTACTCATAAATGGTCAATTCGTGGTTCTAGTGAACAACGTTCGTTTTTAACTAGAGAAGAAGCCCATGAATTAGATCCATTTACATCATTTATCTTTCAAAAAGATATCGCTAACGTTACACCTCGTAAGGCCAAAGTAAAAATCTTACCACATAAAGTAGCGTTTGTAGAAAGTATTGAAACCAAAGATCCTACAAATTTAAATTGGATCTACCACCAATTATGGCCAACGTTACCGGTAAAACAAATAAAGGCATTAATCAAAGAATTACATCCAATAGCAGACATATTTCGAGAAGAAATTGGCTGTTGTGCTAACACAAAATTTGAGGTTAATTTGAAACCTGGTTTCAAGCCAGTACATGTACCGGTCGACCTGTAAATCCAGCTAAGAAAGCTGTGATTGATAATTACATCAATAAAAAGCTTGAACAAGGTATTATAAGACGTTCAAAAAGCGACTGTGCAGTAGCACCTGTTGTTGTCCCAAAAAAAGATGAAAGATGGCATACTGCCATGGACGTTTGTCTCATTAATGCACAGACTATACCAGACGTATATCCTTTGCCAGATATAGATAATATCTTTTTATATCTTGGTGGAGCCAAATACTTCTCCATCATAGATGGGAGGGAAGCGTTCTACCAGATAAAAGTCAGGCCTGGTGACGAGCGTTATTTAGCTTTCATTACACATCGAGGCTTATTTGAGTATACCTGAATGCCTTTTAGTCCAATTAATGGACCAGCAACATTACAAATGTGACGGTGATTTTTCTCCAAGTCCGTATTTTAGCTAAACCCGGTGAAAATCAATTACAAGAAAGGATCTGACTTCAAATTTATCTTTTCTCAAATCATGACAGGATTTTATTAAGCCAATTAAAC